>UCOK01018712.1:853-17772 GCA_900474325.1 Synergus umbraculus | reverse complement strand
ATATAATGGTAAACTGGCGACCCTGCGAAATAGCTGACAGGTCCAGTAACTATTCAAGTAACTAGCACATGTGTAGTACGCGATTTATAAAACTTCTTTTTTTACACGATTTTCGTAAGTGCTCGGACTTTGAAGTGCATAGCGAGATTCGGAAAATTTTTCTGAGTGAGTGAAGCACCCTTGGAGTGAAGTTTTGTGCCTTTTTTGCTCGGACAGGGACTTGGCAAAATGTAAGTACTGTTTACCCGCACCCCTCAACCCGCGTCTCCTCACTTGTAAAAATTCACTTTTTAGCCAAACAAATTTCTTTTTGCAGAAAATAAGCAGATAGCCCCTGTCGTACAACCAAAAGATTGTCGATAAAAAAAACGACACTTCAAACACATCAATTTTGCGACCTCAAACACCGCGTATTGCTAAGATGTGGACACAATGGCGGATTTGAGTAAAGTCTACATTAATTTTTAGTGGTTTGAAAATGCTCCAACACCGATAACATCATTATGATGGAAAAAGTTCGTATCTCAATAATAATTAACAATAATATAAACAAATTTAATTAACAAATTTACACTTTTTTTTAGTGTCTACTTAAAATTAGCTAACCTTAAGTAGTTTAAATATAAAAAATAACTGAACAATAATTTTCCCAATTGTTATAAACAAATTTTATAACATATAACAAAAAGAACGGAAAAGGCTTTTTTTTAAGGAGGGTTTGAATACAAGGGAAGAATGTATTAATGTATGTAATGAATGTATTAATAATAAACAAGGAATAATCCTTGTATTTAAACCCTCCTGTGTTGGCCACCTGTAGGGTTTCTGCTCGAGAATTCTCGAGAAATTTGTCTTTACTTAGTCTAGACGGGAAAAAAAATGCAACGCCTCGAGAACTCGAGAAATCAATTCCGTGCGCTTGGTAACTATAACTAACAAAAACATCTTATATTTCTGAAAACCTATTTTATAAGGAAACACCGTTGAATTAAAATTTGATTTCTTTGTTTATTATTTTGTTAAATTTGTTGCTTATTAGTTTTTTTTTTAAAAACACTATCAATGATGATCTGCGCGCGATTAGTTTCTCGTTTTTGCACACCTTTTGCTAGTAGAAAAAATAATTTAGAAGTTTTAATTCTTGAAATATAGAATCTTGTAATTCTTTATCTAATTTCAGGAATTTCCATAAGTTTCATAAAATCCCTTAAAATGCCTTTATTACCTTCAAAATTTGTTAAAATTCCTTTACATTTCGTAAATTTACTTGATATTTCTTTAAATTACTCAAAGTCCCATGAAATGAGATTAAATATCTTAAAAAAATTCGTGAAAATCTAAGGAAATTTCTTTAAATCCCTTGAATTCTTTAAAAGTTCTTAAAATTACTAAATTATAAAATATCCTAAAATCCCTCAGAATCATTTAAAATCCCATGAACTGTCATGAAATATCTCTTAAAATTTCTGACAATCCAATGGAACCTCGGAAAATACCTTTAAAGTCCTAAAATACACTGAGAGACTTTTTGTTAGAATAAATGATAAATATGAATGAGAATTTAGTTTAATATCGTCCCGAAGAAGGGAAAACAGAGAAAAAAATTAATATTTTAAATTAATATTTTTGTTTGAACAAATGGAAAGGATGTTTCATTAACTCTTATAAAACTTGCGAGAATTTAATGTACACTATATCAAAGTTGACAAGCGAAGTTAAAACGATAGTAATACATTTTATTCGAAAGAATGTAAACATCTTTTGAAGTTGTCATACAAAGCATATGAGAATCTCAAACGACTATATGAAAAATAACTTACTCCACTAAAAAGATGTAACCTCGAGAGAGGGGAACTAAATACAAAATTAAATACAATTACATACGAAAACACGTGAACAATTATTATTTTTATTATTATATATACTTAATTTATTCACTAAATACATAATCGCACGCTTAATCACCAGGAAAAATCGGTTTCGCTTGCCAACTCAGGGCAGTATGAAAAATATCTGATCTTTTATAAAATGAATTTTTTTTAAACCAACTGATAATATTCTTGTGTGCAATAACATTATATAATTTGATATCTCAGTAACTCAGTATAATAAACTTGAGTGTATTTAGATGTTCGGCTCTTCACATTCGGGCTCAATCGAAAAACCGCGGAAACACTCCAGGAGCATTCTCAAAAAAAACTATATGAAAAATCAAGAATAATGATATCATAGTTTGCTATGCGTCTCAGGTTTTTGTCAACTTCATATTGACAATATTTTTCTTATTCATATTATTTTTCGAAAACTCAGTAAAAAGAATATCATTTTTTCATAGAGTTAATTTATGAAATGGAGATTTATAACATTTCGTATTTAGAATACGACTTTTTCGTCTTCGTGTTTTAAATACTCATATGATAATATTAAATTATAGTACTGTAATACGAATAAGTTTAATAAAACCTCGGTTTTCCCTATTTTGGGAACGATATTATACTAAATTCTCATTCATTTTTATCATTTATTCTAATAAAAAGTTTCTCAGTGTAAGTTAATATCCCGTTAATATCTTACAAGTATTTAAAATTCATGAAATCCCGTAAAATCTCTTGAATCCCTTAAAACTCTGTAAATTTACTTAAAACGTTATACAATATCTTAAAATACCTTTAACATCCTTAAAACTCTGGTGAAATTCTTTTCAATTTCATAAAATCACTTTATATTCCTTAATATTCTTTGATGTTCCAAAAATTCCTTAAAACTCCACAACCTATCGCTATAACCCTTAAAATTACTAAAAATCCTATGAAATCCTATGACATTCCTTTAAATTTTGCAAAATCAAAAAATCCATGAAATTTCGTTAAATTATTGAAAGTTCGTGAAAGTCCAATATAATCTCACCAAGTGCTTTAAAATTTATGAAATAAATGTGCTTAAAATTACTTAACATCTCATTAAATATCTTAAAGTCGCTTAAATTACTCAGAACCTCCCAAAATATCATTAAAGCCCATAAAATTACATAAAATCTCATGAAAGCTTAAGAAATCCCTGAAAATTCATTATAATCTCACCAGATGCTTTAAAATTTCTGGAAATAAATGTCCATAAATGTCAAAATACCACAAAATCTTTATTATTGCTTGTTATTCCAGAAAATTGCTTAAAATTCCACAACCTATCTGTTATTAAAATAATGAAAAGTGGCGTGGGCAGGCGAGAGAAATCCTACTTTACAACGTCTTAAAATTTATGCATAGTTCAACTGAATTTATACAAAAGTATTTAATCTAATTTAATTTAAATAAGTTCCAATCCCCAATTCAATTCGTACACATTAGACACTCAACATAGTATAGGTATAAAAAATATATAGAAATGTTTGGAAACTTAGCACAGATGTAGACTTCGGAAGCTACAACCACGATCGTTCTCAAAACAATCGATCCCGACGTAACTGGAGGTGTATGTCATCCGACTCGTCATATTCCACAACACCAGAAGACGATCGAGTCAGGAAGTGTCACATAAGATAGCACAATTAATCCCTTTTTGATGAACAATTACTGAAGTTAAACCACTTAGAGATATAAGTAAGAATGACTTTGGCACTTAGAAAGAATCACGAGTCCGATGCGAATTAGACAGGGGTCTCACTTTGGTTTTTATAAGACTTCTCTGCTCGATAGACAAAACCGAACTGAGTTCATTAACTGAATCATATTATATGCCCAATATACAATATTATTTGTATTGTCTGAAACAATAACAATGACTGCCTTTGAAAAGATAAGGGCAGGTATCGAAAATCCCAAGAGTAATAAAACCCTTCTGCGGCAGGTAAACACTTTACAATTTAATTAACTCCGGCGAGACCAATTAAAAATAATAATAATAATAACAAATAAATTAGAAAATTAATATTAAATACTACAGAATTTCCAATTCCAATAATCAAAAACTGAATGGGCAAACGTCTTCTCAAAACTCTGCAATTAAATTGCAAATACTATCGTTATACCAAAAAACTACTTAAAATCTTATGAAATTCCTTTAAATTTCGCAAAATCAATTGATATTTCTTACAATTACTCAAAATTCCATGAAATCTCGTTATATCTCTTAAAAATACTCAAAATTCCATGGAATTTCGTTAAATTCTTTAAAATTCTTAAAAATCCAATATAATCTCACCAAACCCTTTACAATTTCTGGAAATAAATGTCCATAAAGTTACTTAATATCTCGTAAAATATCTTAAAGTTGCTTAAAATTACCTAGAATCTCCCAAAATATCATTAAAGCCCATAAAATTACTTAAAATCCCATGAAATCTTATGAAATTCCTGAAAATCCAATGAAATCTCGTAAATACCTTAAAATTCCTCAAGTCATTAAAAATCTTAATATCCTATGAAATAGCGTTCAATCTCTGAAAATTATTTAAAATTTCATGCAATTTTGTAAAATCCTGTAAAATTTCATAAAATTACTCGAAATACCTTGAAATCCGGACCCGGTCAAATTGGCTCTAACCGCGGTATAATATAGTTGAAAGTCTTCTGATCAAAAAATACTTATGGCAACCAGTCCAAAAATTCAAAAGTTTTCGAGATATATGGGCTTGACCGCGGAAAATATGACCACCAAAAATGATCATTTTTCTAAAGAACAAGATACGAAAATATTCACAGTGTTACCATCTTTGTGAAAATTATTGGTACTGCCAGGGTGTGTTTGTGGGAGTGTTGCGATGACAATCTATACCCTGGGGATCACCAAAAAAAATCATCGGTGCAACGACTTCAATATTTTCAAAAAATTATCCTTGTAAAATTTATAAGATACGAAAATATTCACAGAGTGTTACCAGTTTTGTGAAAATGATTGGTACTGCCAGAGTGTGTTTTTGGGTGTGTAGTAATAATAATATATACCCTGAGGATCACAAAAAAAAAAAAATCATCGTTGCAAGGACCCCAATATTTTCAAAAAATTATCCTTTTTGTAAAATATATAAGATACGAAAATATTAAAATAGCCTTTCAAGCTTTGTGAAAATGATTGGTACTGCCAGGGTGTATTTCTGACGGTGTTGTGATGAAAATATATATCCGAAAGATAAAAAAAAAAATCATCGGTGCTAGGACCTCAATATTTTCAAAGAATGATCATTATTGTAAAAGATAATATACAAAAATTTTCAACGAGCCTTTCCAGATCTGAGAATATTTTTGTATATTATCTTTTGCTATAATGATCATATTTTAAAAATATTGAGGTCCCTGCACCGATAATTTTTTTTTTGTGATCCTCAGGGTATAGATTGTTATTAATACACCCCCAAAAACACACTTTGGCAGTACCAATCATTTTCACAAAGATGGTAACACTGTAAATATTTTCGTATCTTATTCTTTAGGAAAATGATCATTTTTTATGATCATATTTTCCGCGTTCAACCCCCTATATCTCGAAAACTTTTTAATTTTTGGACTGGTTGCCATAGGGATTTTTTGATCAGTGGATGTGCGTGGTCCTTTCGTAAAATGCTTAAAAATTTCCTAAAACTTTAACAAATTACTTAAAATCCCACAAAATATTGTATAGTCAAATCCCTTAAAATGATTTTATAATCCCATAAAATCTCATTATTAGTATGGTAATGTAAATATGTATACGAATACATATATTATTAAATATTAATATATTCCAAACTGTTATAAAAAAAAAAACACAGGAAACGTTACTGTTTAATTTAAAATCTGTTTAATATCTCAAATAATGTTCACTAAGCTTAGGTATACATTTTGAAATATTTTTTTGCTTCACTAATAATTTATTTTTTTACATAAAAATAACTATTTTTGTGACTTTAATTTATTTTCTATCTTTATACTTATAACCTTTTTATTAGTAATTTTTTTGACAACGAAAATAGTCTGAAGATAGTTTTCAAATTCGATACATTCACACAAAATTGCGCAATTTCCAAAGGAATCAATCAGGTTTTCGACAACAATGTGTTAAATATATTGGTAACATCTCTTTTTTAAGATAGCAAAATATATGTTGTACCAGCTTAAAATCCAGAGTGGAAAATCCAAGGAGTAAATAAAGTCAAATTTTACCTCGGGAAAAAATTAAGATAGAGGGACAAATTTTGTAACACAAGAACGAACGCTTTAAAAAAGCGAACGAAAAAAACCATACAATTAATTGTTTTTAGCATTTATCTCAGTCAATAAGTATGTACAATTAAAAAAAAAATTTAAAAAAAAGTTGTAGATCTCATCGAAATATACATTTTTTGTTGCAAGCATTTTTTTCTACGAGTTATAGTTTTCCAGAGAATCAGTGATCATTGATTTTCATTTTTACAAAATCTGTAAACCGTGGCTCTTCACATTTTAAAGGAAAATCGTAAAAGAAAATAATTGTCATCACATGTAGACGAAGGTTTATTGATTCTTATTATCTAAAAATATTTATTATTATGAATTTATAATTGGTATAACTAATTTGCTCTTATGGTAAAGTACCCCATGCCCTTAAGCCCAATTCTTCAAATCGAGAAACACTTCCCTGTCAAACGACAGTTAAAACCGTGAATTTTTACGGCCTTGAAATGAAAAGTAATAATTGACATTTTTTCCGTTGCTCCGACAGCCTTAAATAGTATGTGATGTATATAACAATTATCTATCTGATCTGATGTAAAAAATACAGGTACAATATAATATATGCAAAAACAATAAAGAGAAAATAGACTTTTTTCTTCAAAAACAAATATATTACAGGTAAAGAAAAAGATAATTGTTTTGAGAAAACTTCGTGCTTTAATTTTTCCAAAAATTGACTGGAAGAAGCAAAACGTTGAAATCACAATAATTGAAAAATATGGCAAGATTTGAAAGAAAAATTCAAAGTACTTTATTTCTTTCGAGAAACAAAAAAAGACTAATCTTGAGCATGTCACCCACTGTCATAACCAATTAATTTATTCCGATTAAACATAAATTATATTTGTAATTGAAATAAACTTTTTTTCCATTTTTTTGGTTTGAATTTTATTCTAATTGGTATTTCTTTTTCTTCAACAGTATGCAAATAAATATTGGGCTCCACATACCGCTGATTCTCACTTACCATTTGATCAAGAGGTCATTGACAACATATATATCAATGAAATATGTGTGTCCAAATTTTCCATTCGAAGAATCATGATGCTAGAATTCAGTCAATATTTGGAAAATTACCTATGGCCAAATTATGAGGCTGATAAAGCAACTAGGTCTCACACAATATCCATAGTCGTAATGGTCAACGAAAAATTTCGGGAACGAGTAGAAGTGTGGGAAGTCTTCAAAAAATATCCAGCACAATTTGCTGGATTTTTTCAAAATGTTCTTAAAGCTTGCCTTGAAGAGAGTACGCTTGACTATGACTTGAAAGAACAAACAGCACTTGTGGTATTTTTGAATCACTGTTTCAATTCTATGGAAGTGGAATTAGTAAGAGAAGAAGTCAAAAGGTTGATTGCTCTGACAACATGGATATCATTGCAAACAGGGCGGAGAAGTCTGGAATTCAAAAGCCATCCAAAATGGCGAAAATACTGGAATAAACTCTTAAAAAAAGACGATCCACAGATGAAGAACCAACTTGAGTGGGAGCGGAAGTTTTTACACAAGTTGATGGTAAAATTTATGAAGATTTTAGAAGAAATTCCAGCAGAAGGTATGTACTGTAACCGATATATACATTATAATTGAGATTCCAGTTATAATTAAGAATTATAATTATTAAATTGAATGAATTGAGCGCCAGCTTGTTTTCGCCAAAAACAAGTAAAGGTAATTTCATTTAAATTCATTAATAGATATGCTTAACCTAAGTAGCACAGACCACGAAGATAGCGGGGTAAGGAAAAGTTCACTGAATTTAGTGTTATGCCGATAAAAGACTTAACTTTTTATTATAGCTCACCTGGTAGGCGTGTCTATTTCAGAAGTGCATAACAATCCTCCCTTAAGACAGGATTTAGTCCCTAAATTCTTATTCTCTTGTTTTTAATTGTTGTTTGTGGTTCCAACAGTGGTCGCGAATTATTAATAGCATTGTAGGTCAGTACATGTGTCGGGGTTTCTACCTTAGTTTCAATGCAGAAAAGACAGTTTCGTTGGAAGACAATTTTTTAGTAGACATTTAAAAAGCTATAATACTACGTATAAACACTGTTAAAAAACTGATTGAAATTTAATATACTGTGAGTAAAGTCATTTGCATCTACCGTCAATTAAATTTAATATACCATTATGTTTTATAATTAATATTAATATTAATATACCCTAGATTAATTTTAATATGGTTTTATATTAATTCTAAAATATATGGTAATACATATTTCTAAATTTTTACTGGCAATAGTAGTTAACAGATTTTCTGTATCGTCTATACTAATTCTTGTTTGTTTTACATCTTTGTTATCTAATAATTTGAGCAATTGTATTAGTTGGATTTCGAGCTGAATTAAATCTTCCTTTGAATACTGGATGTCATAAGTAACATTGACCCATTCAATATGGTTGATTTTAATGGTTTGATTTGATGGTTTTTTAACAATTTCTTGTTTGATGGAATTTTTTCAAAACAAATCTAGCTCTATATCGTTCAGTGGTACAATAAGATATCCATTACTTCGCGCACAGAGTGAACGAGTCATCTCTCTCTTCATGCCTCGTGGCGTGCGGAAAAACAGGCAGCGCCGCGAAAATATAATTTAAATTAACTTTACTTATATGGTAAGAATAAAATACCGGGTATAATAATCCGGAGCCCGCCAGCTGACTAGTATCGGATGACAGGTTGCGTGATATCATCTTCCTGGTCGTTCGTGTGCATGGGAATCACATCCATGCACCTTGACCGGATGAGCAAAATGTGCGTGGTATAAAATATAGCACCTCACAATACATATATATTAGGGCGTATCGAAAAAAAAAGTTGTTTGCGCAAAGTTCTAATAGCAATGAAATCCTTCTTTGGGGAGTCAAAAACACTCCCCCTAAAGTTTCATTAAAAAAAAATTCCTTCTGTCTCCGCAACGCAGATATCGCTAAAAATAAAAAAAACGAAACACTTCTTTTAATTGGAAGAGCAAAAAATTTTTTTTGAAGATTTCAATTATCAATAAAAATAGTTTTAACTATGCAGATTTATACCTGTATAACAGAAATTCTATTAAAATATTTTTTACCCCCCTAATTGACTTTGAATTTTCAAAAAATCGAACAAACTCCACTTTTTCGCTACTTTCGTTGATTTGCGGTAAGTTTTAGGACTATTTGACTACATTATGTGTGATATATGTTAGTGCGAATGTGTTGGAAAGTTAGTACAACCATCATATATAAGGAATTTTGACATTAAAATAATTTTTATTGACTTTGAACGACATGAAAATATTTAAAAGTAATATATTGCTCTCTATTTGGCAAGAAAATTAGTTTACGGTATCTAAATTTTCAGAAAAAATAGTTCAAAGCATATAGATTTATACCTGTATAACAGAAATTCCATTAAAATATTTTTATCCCCCCCCCCCCCTAATTCACTTTGAATTTTCAAAAAATCGAAAAAACTCGACTTTTGCGCTATTTTTGTTGATTTACGGTAGGTTTTAGGACTATTTGACCACATTATGTGTGATATATGTTAGTGCGAATGTGTTGGAAAGATAGTACAACCATCATTTGGAAAGAAAATTAGTTTTCGGTATCTAAATTTTCAAAAAAAAATAGTTCGAAGCAAGTGAATTTGTACCTACATAGTAAAAAATGATTCAAAAAATTTTTTACCCTACCTAAGTGTCCTTGAAATTTCAAAATTTCGAAATTAATCGACTTTTTTGCTATTTTCTTAGAGTTATTACAATTTTTTCGACTATTTGACCATGAAATGTCTGATATATGTTAAGAAGAATGTATTTTAAATATCATACAACTATTATATATTTTTGCTTCCTCATAGGGGAAGCTTTGTTTTCGATACATTTTCTAATATTTTTAAAATCGTGTAATTGAACTTTCCTTACGTGATAAATGTCTAATACAACATTCTAATCAATTGTCCGGATGTATGTATGTATTGAATTTAAAAATTTTTATGTAGATTTTGAATTTTTTACTATAACTTCTCAAATAATGAAAATTCAAAGCTTATGTAACGGAAAGAAAGATTCCTTACGTCGAAACGAATCGATTGACCTGTATGATTAATGAATTTTATAGAATTTTAAGAAAATTAGTATTATTTTTATTGCTTCCTCATAGGGGAGCTTTGTTTTTGAAAATCATTAATGCTTCCTCTATGAGGAAGCAAATTTATTTGCAACATTATCATAATGAGGAAGCAAAGTGCTCATAAATGAGCACAAAAAAATATAAATATAGTTAAATGGAACACACCCGAGATCGAATTCACAGCTAGTTTAAAATATATTCTTATTCATCAAACTGAATAAAAAAATAGTTGGAAAATATATTAGCTTGTTATAATGCCATTAAATTATCACAGTATTACCATTGGTAATACTATGATACTAATCCGACTATTTTTTTTATTTAGTTTTGATATCCGCTAAAATTGCCTTTGCAATAAACTTCCCCATATTTATTATTTTCTTTGACCAACTTGGGCATCCTAACCTCCACCTGTCAACAGACTTAGAAATATTTTCTCCTTTCGGGGGAAATATTTTTAAGTCCACACAAAATTGCTTTAAGCTTGGTGGTCTCTCTTTACCGTCCGTGCTCTTGATTCACACAAAATTGCTTTAAGATTGGGGGACTCTCTTTACCGTCCGTGCTCCTGATATACACAAAAATCATCGCTCCCACTTTAGCGACGCTCTATGTATCCCCCACTTTTTCGTAAGAGCCAATCCTCGATTGTAACGAGCAAATGATTGGTCGACGAGATCTCCAGCAATGCCTATAATAGTAGACACTTTAGTTCTATGAAACCAGACTCTCCCTGGCCCTCAACGTGTACGGAACTCTACCTGAAATAAAACTTTCGAGAATAAACCATCTTTAATCATTGACTAGTTCCCTCGCCTTCTTTTTCGCATACCCCGAGCCCGGAAGGAGAACCGACCTCCGGAGAAAAGCCACGACGGTGACTCTGTCCATTCCGAACGACAAGAACTTCGCCATAGAAGTCATGACAGAAATTCCCGTCAGCGAGAAAGCCGAAGTTCTGCGGACTTTCCTCCCTGAGCCCCGAGAATTCGTTCCCCAAATCCACATTTGAGGTACGAACTTCTAGCACTTTGTGCTAACGGAGCCACATATCGCTTCCACCAGGGATCTCCACAGATTGTTCCCTTAACGTGGATACCTCCGTCTCCCGACCTTATTTTTAACCTTGGTCAAAGAGAACCGAACTTGACTTCGAACCCTGAGGAAAAACCCCGACGTGTCCACCCGCCGAGGCTTCCCGACCCGGTCGAGCCAAGTGCTCCTTTCATCGATCTAAGCCCTGAAAGAAACGGGGCGCATATTCATGCCCCAAATTCTATTTTTCATAAAATTTAATTTACATAAACTCATTTCACCTAATCATAATGTGCTATAATTTTTATGTTTCCTAATTTCAATTTTACATAATTTTTATTATTCATAATGTTCAATTTTCATAATTTTTAATTTTCCTAATCGCTGTTTGCCATAATCTCCAAGTAATATAAATTCCATTCTTCATAACGGATGTCCGGTCACATTTCAGGTCGTTGTTTCCCATCCATGTCTAGTTGAAATGGATACTTCTTTTCTTAAATGGAAATGGCGCGAAATTTAAATAGAGTGATTATTATTATTTGCGGACAAAAGAACTTACGAATGGAATTGTACAATATATTAATATTTGTACAATTTCATTTGTTTAATTCTTCTGTAAGTAAATAATAATAATCACCCTATTTAAATTTCGCGCCATTTCCATTTAAGGGGGTATTCTAGTCTAGAAGTACAAATATTTTTTTTTTTGAAATTCGATTAAAAAAAAAATTAATAATATTTTTACCATAAACTTTTTTACAGAACATTTATTCATATTCCAACAATATGTAAAAATATTTAGAAAAAAAAAATTCGAAAATTGAACAAGTTACAGGCTGATGAAGTGGGGGGTGTCGAAAAAACGGTGCGTCCGTATTGACACGATTCCAACCCTTCTGGTGGTCGGAAAAAAAAAAAGATTCTTAATCAGTAAGAATGTCGCTATCGTCTGAACTAGGATAAATTAAAAAAAAATTTTTTTGACAAAATGGCGACTGTTTGAAAAAAAAAGTGATTTTTTGCCCTTTTTTTCAAGATTAAACATTTTTTTAAAATAGTAAAAATCAAATTTTTTAAATAATCCTAGTTCAGACGATAAAGGAACATATAAAGAAGGTCCACACCAAATTTCAAGTTAATCGGTTTATTAGAACTTCAGAAATCATGTCAAAGGTGACGAAAAAAGTAATTTCGAGAAAAACGCGTTTAAAGATTTGAGCAAAGTTGCACGCAGTTTTCTCTTACATTTCGTTAATCCGCGATTCCTGCTCCATACATTGGACCTTCCTCTTGTTCAAATTCATAATTTTCTTCACTTCTTTCTCCTAAACGGGCAGTTCTAGCTTCCTTCTTCTTCCTTCCTTCTAGACCGGCTCTCTCGCTATGTTACTAAAATGACTGCATATGAAATGGCTATAACTCTGTTAATAATCGAAATTATAAAAAATCCTTCGGAGGATATATTCTTGGAAGCCTAATCTTTGAAAATATGCAAAAAAAATCGATTTTTTCAAAATTCTACACTAGAATACCCCCTTACGAAAAGAAATATCCATTTCAACTAGACATGGATGGGAAACAACGACCTGAAATGTGACCGGACATCCGTTATGAAGAATGGAATTTATGTTACTTGGAGATTATGGCAAACAGCGATTAGGAAAATTAAAAATTATGAAAATTGAACATTATGAATAATAAAAATTATGTAAAATAAACATTATGAATAATAAATATTATGAGAAATAAATATTATGAATAATAAAAATTAGGACAAATAGATTTTAGGAAAAATAAAAATTATAGCACTTTATGATTAGGTGAAATGAGTTTATGTAAATTAAATTTTATGAAAAATAGAATTTGGGGCATATTCATGCGTCCCGAAGAAACTCATGGTTGGAGACACCCCCAACAACCCCGGAAAAGCCTCAGAAAGAAGGACCATCGGAATGGTGCCCCGGCGATCATTCCTTGAATAGAGAATTAACCTCCTTATTAGGAACAGAACCCAGGTACCACGACTCGCCCAGAAAGAGGAATCGAATTTTACCAAACGTCATCTTGATTCCCCGAAGAAGAGGATCTGTCATTCTGAGCGACAAAAACGCGTGTAATTACGTAATCTCCGTGGACCATAAGATAACGTAAACCTTCCCAGAACTCTCATCGCCTTTTCTCGGTCCTTTTAAGGACCATCGTTTAAACAAAATTCTCCCCTAAAAATATCGGACCTTTTCAGGTCCATCAATCGTTTACCGCACGAACTATATTTTTAGTTAAATAAATAACAGTAACTCTCCCACTTGCTGTTATCAGTTTGATGTATAAGAATATATTTTTAAAAATATATAATAGTTGTATGATATTTAAAATACATTCTTCTTAACATATATCAGACATTTCATGGTCAAATAGACGAAAAAATTGTAGTAACTCTAAGAAAATAGCAAAAAAGTCGATTAATTTCGAAATTTTGAAATTTCAAGGACACTTAGGTAGGGTAAAAAAATTTTTGAATCATTTTTTACTATTTAGGTACAAATTCACTTGCTTAGAACTATTTTTTTTGAAAATTTAGATACCGAAAACTAATTTTCTTTCCAAATGATGGTTGTACTATCTTTCCAACACATTCGCACTAACATATATCACACATAATGTGGTCAAATAGTCCTAAAACTTACCGCAAATCAACGAAAATAGCGAAAAAGTGAACTTTTTCGATTTTTTGAGAATTCAAAGTCAATTAGGGGGGGGGGTAAAAATATTTTAATAGAATTTCTGTTATACAGGTATAAATCTGCATAGTTAAAACTATTTTTATTAATAATTGAAATCTTCAAAAAAAATTTTTTGCTCTTCCAATTAAAAGAAGTGTTTCGTTTTTTTTTATTTTTAGCGATATCTGCGTTGCGGAGACAGAAGGAATTTTTTTTAATGAAACTTTAGGGGAGTGGTTTTGACTCCCCAAAGAAGGATTTCATTGCTATTAGAACTTCGCGCAAACAACTTTTTTTTTTCAATACGCCCTAATATACATATATATGATGCAAAATTTGCCAAGCTTACCCGCCTAAAAATTTGTTGTCTTCAATCTTCTTAAAACTTAACTGAATTGTAGTTCTAGTGGATCTCTTTTAATCCCCAAAGGAGACAGTTCTAGTACTACTAGTCGGATGAGACTAAAAACTGAAAGTGATGGAAACATTGACTCATGATTGCATAAGGCGCCGGCTGTACCTTTAAGCCGACTTTAAATTAGATGCATGGGGAAAATACAAATTTGATTTATTGTTAGGGTGACCAGATGGTTTAAATTTATTATTTTTCAGAATTTACGATTTTCCTGATTAAATTTACATTTTCTGGCTGAGAAATAAATTCCTTGAATTCTAAACAGGAGTAATCTTTCAAATTAAATTGAAATACTGTGATGTGTTGAATGGATTCGACAGAAAACCTATTTCTCTCATCAGTCCATTGTCTGGAAATGAGGGATTAAAATTAAATTAAAATTAAATTCGCATTATGCGCTGGAATTCCGAAGAAGAATGGGGCAATTTTCAGTAGTTCCGAGTAGGCACTGATATTTGGATTAGCCTTAAAAAATGAACATATCATTGCGTCGCAGGTTTTTAAGAAAAATTCTGAGTCATCGTTTTTTTTTCGTTCAAGAACTTTTTTAAGTTAATAAACTGATCAAAAAGTTTAGAGTCGGCGTTCAAAACGTTTTTCGAAAGGAGGTATGTCCTTACGTCTTACCTTTCTTTGCCCTTCATCAGTAAACACTTTGCGGTCTTTGCGTCATCTGTACGAAATTACGACCTGTAAGATATTCCAGGCCGATTGAAAAAACGTTGTTTTAAGAAAAATCGCTTTTTAAGTTGAGTGTCCGGATGCAATTAAAGTGTACATAAAATTTTCTCTTGTGAAAATTAAGTTCCGTAGAGGCTCAGTTTGTCAGTTTTTAAATGAAATTTTCAAGGAATATGCTTTCGGGAGTTCTTCGATTGATAGAGCAATAGGCATTAAAAAATTAATTTTTAAAATATTGTTATCAATTTTTTGTGAAGCTCGGCGCGAATCGGACTTTTTTTTTTGGATAACTTCAGATCAAAATATTAAGTAGTTTAGGACTATTTATGATTTTAGTTCATGTCAGCGCTGGTGTTTTCGAGCGTACTACGTACTCTACGAAGCGCTCTCGAATATGTGTTGTAACTTCGTGAATATTTTATATTTCTGTCTAAAATTTTTACAATACACTCTCAATATATAATATTATACTTTCGAAATATGTAAGAAAAAAAAATTCGATTTTTTGAAATTGACTTATCAGACTACTCCCGTACGTACCATGCGAGAGCAGTCACCTTTGGGGGATTGAAAGAGGTCCACTAGGACTACAATTCAGTCAAGTTTTAAGAAGATTAAAGACAAAAAATTTTTAGGCGGGTAACTTGGCAAATTTTACCATATATGTATACATTAGGGTGGTCCAAAAATGCATTGCAAAAATTTTTTCAATGCTACAGAGTCTCGATCCCCCCAATTTGTTTCTAAATCCGAAAAAAGAAAGTCCCTATTTTTTTTTATTTTGATTAAAACACGTGCCGGATTTGACTTGAAGTTTCCCATGTATATTACATAGGGAAAAATCACTTTTTGGAGTTTTTGGAATAATTTTTCAGGGTTTAGGAATAAGTGACGGGAGATTACAGAAACTTATAGAGAACTATCCACCAAAGAATTTCATGTATCACACATATGGGTTTTGCACCCCTAAAACACCCTCAGGGGGCCTTGAAAACTACCCTTAAAAGCTAAAATTACCATTTTTCATGAAATTGACGTTCTGAGCACTTTATCCTCGTTGTTTTTCTTAATAATTATTATTAGTATTAATCCATTGAAATATTTATTCACATTGTTTAATAAATCTTTAATTATTTAAACAAATATCATTTTTTTAATGTTTTTTTTTTTGAAAATTTCGTTTTCTATCATAAAAATGTTTGCTATTGGTCTAATGGTACATTGATAAAACATTAGTTAGTTAATTTTCAAATATTTAAACAAATAAAATTTGTTTATACATTTTTTTTTAAATTCGTTTTTTATTATAAAAATGTATACAATTGGACTATAATGGTATATTAATAAACATTGTTTAGTAAATTTCAATTATTTAAACAAATTCCATTTATTTTTAAAATTTTTTTTCAAGAACATTTTTTTTATTAAAAAATTACTGTGTACATACTGAAATGTTGATTAACATATATTAATTAATGAATAATTGTTTAAATAAATTCCAATAAATAAATTTATCTACAAGTAATTCTTTATTTGTAGCTAATAATAATCATGGAACATTTATTATTTAACTAACCATAAGTTTTTTTAATATGTACATTTAATTTGCTGAAACGATCCTAATGGGTTTAAACAATTTCTTCCCAAGTAATACATAATTGTGTTATAATTATATTATATAATTACATTTTTGCATTCTGTAATCTTTTCTTTTATTATCTACATTTTTACAACTACAGCTCGGTGTATTAC
>UCOK01018711.1:31432-53687 GCA_900474325.1 Synergus umbraculus | reverse complement strand
CTGTTAAAATATCCTTAAATTCCTCGAAATTCCAGAACCTTAGGAATTTAAAATTCCTAAAAACCCCTTAAAATTCATACAAACCTTTTGAAATCCCTTAAGGGCATGTGTTACTTACCATATGAGCAAGTTTTTAAACCCGGTTTTTTTTCTACAATTTTTACATTTTTTAAAAAATTTATTCAACATCCGTTCGTGTTCACGTTCTTGACGGATGTTGACTATAATTTTTTTGAAAATATAAACATTGTAAAAAAAACCCGATTGCTCATATGGTAAGTAACACATGCCCTTAAAATTTCATGAAAAATTAGAAAAATTTAGAAAATTTTAGAAATCGCTTAAATTCGTTGAAATCTTTTTAAATTCTTAGAAATCTCTTAAAATTACTGAAAATTTTAAAATATTTGAAATTCCTTAAAATTTAAAGGGATTACAAGAGAAATGTATAATATTTAAAAGATTTAGTGGAATTTTAAAGAATTTTAAAAAGCTTCTAAGAATTGTAAGTGATTACAAGAGATTTGTATAATATTTAAAAGATTTAGTTGAATTTTAAAAGGACTTCATGAAATTTTAAGAGATTTTTAAGGAAGTTTCGAGAATTCAAAAAATTTTAAGGAATTTTAAAGGATTTCACCAATTTTTTAAGATTTTCTACATTTGATTTTTTAATGACGTGAATTTGTAAGGAAGTAAATAAATAATCGTGCGCATAGCGCACGTGTTGGTCTGCTAGTGATAAAAAAATCTGTAAAATCATTTAAATAATCTGGCATTGTTCATATATTTTTTACCCTTTTTTGTAATACTTGAATATTATTAATTTTGATGCAAAGTTTCCAGTTTATAATGTTGCTAGTTTGTAATATTTTTAAATCTAAAAAAAATCTTTTCTAGTACATATAATTAAAAATTAAATAAAAGGGATCTAGTTTACAACTTGCACAGTAGGGGAGTCTTCAAGTATCCGATTTAAAACACTCGTTCCGAAATGTATTTAACAGAATTTATGTTGCCTGAATTTAATTTTATACTAATCCGTACAGCCGGAGGAAAGTTGTGGAACTTGGGAAAGTTGTAATTCAGTTATTCAGTGCTCGCCGCTGAGTTCTCAAACCACAAATTCAAAATGCTGGATTAAGAAGGTGAAGGCAGAGGTTGTCACTTGCAGAAAGAGGTTTTTCATTGTGAAGTTAGATTCAAAGCTGGAAGCCTAAGCGTGAATTTGCAAATCAGAATAATTCCGCGAAGCATTTTTAATTAATTGTTTTCAGTCGACAGGTTACTAGAAATTAACCGAGAGATAAATCCCTTGTTTTGTTATGAAAGCTTTTGACTCAGCTTGACAAGCTGTCAAACTGTGATGCCGTTTTGAAATAATCTCGGAAATTACTGTTAGCTTTAGAAATTTTCCCCTTTTAGTTATTAAACAGGAAATTATGTTTGCCTTTAATATTAATTCTGAATTTAGCATGTCATCCAAAATAGTATTTTGAAACTATTTAATGCTCGATTTAATAGATATTGATTGAGACTGGATTAGTCAAGAGCCAACATTTGTTCTGAGCTAACTGGAATTAACTGGTTTACATTTTAACTCAAAATTAAAATTTATTATTCCACTGGGGAAAAATTTAATGAATAAAATCATGACTAACAGAGAATTCCTCATCGTTTCGAATATTGCGGTCAATTTTATCGAGATGCTTATCGCGCTATAGCGTTGAAGTACTAATTGAATCGTTAACTACATCCAACATAAATTAATTCAGCACTGATTAAAACTTCCACCTGTGAAAAGGTTTCGAAAGTTCGCCTATATGCACATCCCTGTTCCAAAACTCACAATTGTTATCGATTATTATACTCACTGAGTAACTAGGGGAAGTTGGGGTAAAATGGTCTACCAGATAAAGTGGCCAATATTTTATCATTCATTACACAAGTAAAAATACACATTGATTGATGATGCAAACGTATTTTTAAGCGTTATATGCATTTTTTGCAAATTATTCCAACGAATGATGATTAAAATTTATTTAACAGGATGAGATCATTATTTTCATTTCTAAAATTAAAGAAAATCTAGAAATAATAGACTTCGTAGTTCAGCAGTTAAAAATTAAAAAAGGGGATTAATTTTAAATATAAAAAATAATATTTTTGAAGGTTCTGGATCTTTATTTAAAAGAAAATAATTATTAAAGTATAATTCCCCATTGGCGTAGGCTGTTAAGTCCCCCAAATGTGTAGATTTATCCGAAATCAAGTTATTTTCAACTAATGATGATTAAAATTGATTTAGTATGATTAAATAGAAATTAGGGCAAACTACTAATCCAAAAGATTCTTAATAATTCAACAATATTTTTGAAAATAAATTAATAAATTTTCTTTTTGATTTCAGGTAAGCCAATTAAGAAATTAGCCGAAAACTTGATAAGTATACGGACTTCAGCTAAGTATAAATTCTTATTGATAATATTTTTACGAAAAATATTTAAAAAAATTAATTTTAGCCAGTAGATAAACGACGTTCTATATCGTTTTCTTGACGTAATTTAAAATGCTATGGTGTCGAACATAGCATAAGTAAAAATTAAAGCAAATTGCTAGTCGTCATTTAAATTATTTTTGGTAAAATAATAAATATTAGGGAAAACAGAATTTTGAGAGAATATTTATGCACCTTGAGTTGCACAGTCGCGCATCAAGTTTATGGTAGAAAAAATAGCCCCTGATGACCAATACACGGGACAATGTTCTCTCCCCGAGGGACTTGAACAAATTCAATATTTCCCAAGGCCGTAAAACACAAACGCCAAATAAACCCACTTTTTATTGATAGAATTTCAATCAATTTGTGATAAAAGTATCGCTCGCAACTTTTATACCTGAATACGAAATCTATTTCAAAGTGTTTATAAAACACATAAATATTGTTAAAGCCATTAAAAATTAAAATACCATTTAAAGAAAAAGTAATTAATTTATAATCTCCCAATGGCGCAGGATGGGATGTCCCCTAAATATTTAAATTTATCCGAAATCTCTAAACAAATTTTTTAAAGCACATGAAATCTCTCGCAATCTTTTTAATCTCATAAATTGTTTAAATTGGGGTAATTTCTGCTAGAGTTTTTTTTTATAATCGAGACATCAATTTCCTCTTTTCGAATAATTTTAAGAACGTAGTATCAAATCGGATTAAGCCGAATGCTTTTGTCATTTATTTTTCTTTTCAATACGAGTATTTTAATTCCCCGAACTGTTCAAAACAAAGGATTGAATTAGCACTTGAAGATTACCGGTTGTAAATTGCACAAGCCGCATGATTCATTAAAGGCTGAATTAGCGTAAGATATAAGACTTTTCACAAAGCGAATGACGGGTCAATGGACCCGGCACTCATTCGCAGTAAATTTCGCGTAACGATAAGGATAAGAGTTCAGAGGCATTAAGCTCTTGCGATAGCAAAATATACAATTGTATTTATTCCTTTGATTGACAAATGTCGATTAATTATAAACGGAAGAAAGAAAAACATTAGAAAAAGTTTGCGACAATCACAATGAAAACACTGTTTAGTGGGGACAATACAATATTTTTATATTGATATTTCTATGATTTCTGAAAAATTTCCAGGAATTTTTAGAGATTTCAAAAATTTCAAGAGGTTTCTAGGAATTTTAACAGACTTTCCAACAAATTTTAAAGGATTTCAAAGGTTGTCGAAGAATTGTAAGACAAGAATTTATGGGTACAAACTTTAAGGATTAAGGAAAATTCGAATGTGTGTTCTAGAAAACGGAAAAATTGAAAAAAAATAGAAAAGCGGGCAATAAAAAAAATGAAAGTATCCGGCTTCCGGAATTGATTTCTTTTTTTTTTTCTCAAGGTACTTCGCGGCCGGTTTCGAGAGGCTATAAATTCACTCTTACTTAACTGTTCGCTCGAAAGACTTTCCTCGTTAATGCCCCGAGCATGTTCCCTTTTTCCCCCCTTTCTTTTTTCTTTTCCTACCCTCAGATTTGAGAATCACGGACCACTTGGTTAGAAGAATTCCTTTGTTCCTAAAATCGATTTTTGATAAACGAGAGGTAATCTTTTCGCGTGGCGATAAAAAAAAAGATCAACACAAACACCACTTGCGAGAAAGATCCTTTTCTTCTTTAAAACTTCTTTTGTTCATTTTAACCTGGATGTGATGTAATAAATGGCGCTTAAGAGCGATGTAGACCATATTCAGGGATTTAATGACGTGGTGCTGAATCGTGAAACGCAATGTGGGCTGTTATAGAGAAAGAATGGCAATGGCGTCGGAAATTGCAGAAAGGATGGAAAAAGTGGAAAGGCAGGGGAAGTTCAAATCCATAATTCCATTCTTTTCGAAGTATGTATGCGTGTGCTCGAAACTACGTAATTTTAATCATCGGCTCTGAAATTGCCAAGGGACCCTCAGGCACGTTACCCATTAACCTAACGAATTTTAAAGCCTGCCTGACCCTCGTTAGGCTATGAAATATGATTTTGGACATGATATTTTCATCATTTCGCTTTTGAAATGATTAAGGGGTGGGGGAATTACATTTTTAATATTTTTTTTATCTACAATATATTTTTTATTATTTTTTATATGAATGTATACAACATTTCAACAATATTGTGTTAAAATTTATTAAAGTCGGTGACGGCTGCAACCCAATATCTACTGCACCGATTTGTGAAAAAATGATGTGGTTTAATTTCTGAACGTTCAAATGAACGAATTGGTGTATTGATTGTATTTTGAACTGTAAATAGTGTTAAAAAATTAATTATATTTGAATGAGATTTTCGTCCTTTCTTCATCAGGTTGGGAACGAAAGGTTCAAACCAACACTTATAATGTCTTCCATATTCTTTCATAAAAAATGAATGTTAATGCAAATGAATTAATATTTTAACACTATTATGAATGAATTATGCAGGATTGAGTAAATACAACCACTCTTCGTGTTAGTTTGAACCTTTCGTTCCCAACATGACAAAAAGAGGAAGGAATAAAATCTCACTCAAATGTAATTAATGTTTTTTAACACTGTTTATAGTGTAAATTACAATCAATACAAAAATTCGTTCATTTGAACGTTCAGAACTTAAACCACATAAAAATGGGGGTTGTCCGGGAAATTCTAAGGAATTTTAAGACGTTTCTAAGAATTTAAAGAGATTTCTTTAAGGCTTTCAAGAGGTTTCAACTAATTTTAGAGATTTTTACGAATTTTTTGTTAGGGAAATTTGTCTGAAAGTCCGGGAAATTGAAAAATTAAATTTTGTGGCCACTCTGAAAATGAAAGTCAATATAGGACTATTTTTCTTTCGATCGAGATAACTATAAAGCGGATTGAAATCATAAATCCCAACAATTTACCAGATCGAGGTCAATTTACAAAGGAAAATGGGTTCGTGGGGCACGAGTTCAAGGCAATTAGACCGGTATTATAAAAATAAGATCCCGAACGCATCAGCACTTTTATGTCTTTAATACCTTAACTTCGTTCTCCAGCGTCTGCTATATCATTTGGTCTCTGACCTACTAAGCTCCTTATAAAATTATTTAGCCCCCCTAAAATCAATTAAGAATAACTGACAAAATGAATAAAAGAAATACGGGAATTTAGACACATTAGAGGATTACAATAATTTATAAATGACTGTCGAGATTATAGTATTATAAAAGATTATAAAGAAGATAAACCAAATTGATTAACCCATCTGCTGTAAGTTATGAGGGTAATTAATGTTTTAATGTCCTATTTAGTTAGGTACTTATAAATAAAAATGCACATAAAAGAAATTGTAAAAGTAGCACGCGGAGGGAATACGTAATCGATAAATTAATTTCTACCATCGCTAGTGGACTAAAGTTTACCAAGGTGGTCGATCATGCGGCGTCAACGATCGATTATGTTATTTTTACACAGCACACGTTCAATGTGGTCGATTAAATTAGTAAAAATAACACATTCTCTTATACAAGTGAGAGAGTAGATCTTTTTCAGGAAATTGATGAAAATTTGCTTTTTGGCAAATTAAAAGTATCAATCACTTTTTTTAAAGCCGCTTTTATTGATTGGTTTTTTTGAGGTGAGGAACCGAGAGGCTGATAACTTTCGCGTGACTTTATTGTGTACAATGTAAAAAATTCTGTTCTAATCTTGTTTAAAAACTCAGTTTTATGGTAATATTTAAAATAAACAATTAACTTATTTATTTTTAATAATTAATAAATTAGTTCAATAATTAATTAATCGGGTTTTCAAATAATACTGTACAATTATAAATGCGGTAATTTTTTTTAGAAATCGAAATCTGCATTGAACCTAATTAATTATGTAAACAATCTAATTTTTGTGATATAAATTTTGCGACAGTTTTCGAGAAAGGAAGAAAACTTATATTATCTATCTATAAATTCATAGGATTTTAAGGTATTTTAATATTCCTTGTGCAATTTGAAGAAATTTCAAAATTTTTGAGAGATTTTTAATCACTTTAACGTATTTTTAAGTTTTTCGTGGAATTGTAAAGGATTTTAAGTAGCTTGTAAAAATTGTAGGTAAATTTTAATATTCCTCATGGAATATTAAAAATTTCAGGAATTATTTTTGATTTTTAAAAGATTTTTTTTTTATTTTAAAGGATTTCACGGAGTTTTATTATATTTTAAAGAATTTATGAGATTTTAAAGGATTTTATGGGAAATTAATACGTTTCGAATAATTCAAAGAGATTTTTAGGAATTTGAAATGAGTTTGAAGTTTTTCGAGTAATTTAAAGAATTTAAATTATAATTTTAAGACGTTTCTGGGAATTTAAAGAAATTACAAGAGATTTCCAAGGTTGTCGTGAATTTTATGAATTTTTATGAATTTTAAGCGATGTTAAAAGATTTTGACTTCTCTAATTTATTGAAATTGCTTCAAACCTTTTTCTCCGTGTTGCACACGATATTTTCAACCAAGAAAAATAAAAAAAACCTATCAACTAAAAAATTTAACTTCAGCATTTCCTGATTAAGGATTTCCGGTTCACCTTGGTTATAGTGACCCTCGGGGCAACCATGCTAGGAACTTAGACGTTTCTTTAAACGTGACGCGTGGGAGGCACGGGAATAAAATAGACCACGTTCGACCTTTGCGGATGGGCCGATCAGTTTGCGGCACTCGAAAAAGTGCAAATCGAGCGAATGGCCATTATCAAGCGTCTGGTACCGGAAGTCGATTGCAATCTTGAGAAAGATATCCTTGACCCGTCGCAGAGTCTCACGACCAAGACAAATGGAATGGCTCGAAACTGTATTAGTGTACTCGACAGTCCATGTACTCAAAGGATAAACTGATAAATAGATGTGCTAATTTGTCCTCGGAGGTCGTATTAAGATTACGGAGAACACACTCCGTGGCTCGCCGGTCGTTTAATCCATTTCCGGCAAAACCCACGTGTGTTACGCCAAACTTTACGACAGTTCCGAGCTTTACGAACCCCGCTGATCGTAAATCAGAGGAACCCGCCCCTGATTCGATCGCTGACGATGTCGAAAAAGGTGAACAATCTTCTTATTGCTGTTGGGTTCTAGTTGCGAGGAATACCGGATAATTCGTGTTTGCGTTCAATTTTTTCTTGTAAATCATGTAGACATTAGTTTTCTAGAGTTTGATTTGATGAAAATATAATAAAACGGAGAAACTTTGATATTAATTGTAAAATGTAGTATTATAATATTCATTTTTACTAAAGTCAGTAGGATAGCGAAGATATATACAAGAAAAATAGTTTAATTTGAAGGAATATAATTATTAATGTATGTAGAATCTCCCAATAGCGTAGAATGCGAAGCCCCCGAATGTGTAAAATCCGAAATCTCTAAAAAAATTTAAAAGCATGTGAAATTGCTCGGAAGAATCGCGGAAAAACTAATTTATTTACAACTGTCTTTAAGTTAATATAGGACAACAAAAAATGTTGACACAGACACGCACACAATTGATTAGAATGTTGTATTAAACATTTATCAAATGAGGAAAGTTTAATTGAACCATTTTAAAAATATTGGAAAATGTAACGACTGCAAAGCTTTCTTCTATGAGAAAATAAAATGAATTGAGTAAGCTCTATTCAAATAATGGTAACAAGAGTTGTAAAGTTTGCCGAAGAGTGAAGAAGTTTCTTATCGAACAAATAATTGAAGTGAGGCACAAAGATCTTTTCAAGAATAAAAATTCAACACAATCAGGCAGATTTACCTTGTTAGGAAGTATAAAGTAAAACATTTTTTAGTTTTTTTGTTGTTATTTATTGGAGGATATAAATCAAGAAAATGCCAATTACTTGTTTTTGCGAAATAGAAACACAATCTTGGTATCAAACTCACTAACGATATCAGGTGACGTTATATCGAAGCCTATCAAATATCCGCTACCATACACAAAAAAAGAACATCTAAAAAATTTGTAAAAGGAGGTTTCGTATAGAAATAAAGTCTGTTAGATTAAATACATTGTAATTAAATTATCTCTCAATTATAGAGATTGTAATTCAATTAAGCACCAAAACTTATCGCACGTTGCTGGTAAAAAAAAATTTACCCATATTGGGATCGCCTACATGTTTTTTTGAAAGGATAATACAACATTTTACTGAGCAAAATAAATTAAAAAATAAAATAAAATTTGTACAAACTAAATGTAAACTATCATAACATTGTAAACAAATAAAATAAATAAGTGAATAATAATTATTTTTAAAATTAATGATTCAAAATACCAAAAATTAATCTGAATTTAAGATTTAATTCAATTATATTCAGTTCAGAAAACAAATAACAAAATAATATAAAATATAGGGATTGATGCGTTTAGCGCACGGGAAGCGAAGCCCCCTATAGTGTTTATACAATAATTACACAGTAATTGTTTCATGGGCACAATAATAGGTCAATATTGCGGATTAATTATTAGGTAAAATTGTTGCGGTATTGCTGGCGAATCGCATAACAATTTCATTTGCATAAATTTCCGGGTCGGAAGTGTGCTTCTCTGTTATATCCTTGCCTCCAATCAGAACCCGAACATGTGCGTTTACAGTATCAAAAGATTTTAAGCATCTCAATCTTTATTTAAAGGAAAATAATTATTAATATATAATCCCCCAATGGCGTAGGACACGAAGTCCCCAAGATTCGTAAATTAATCCGATGTCTCTAAAAAAAAAAAATTAGTACACGAAATTTTGAAATAATAAATAAATAGTAAATTTCCAGAGAGTTTTTCAGGATGAAATTTCTTTTTCGAAATTTTTATCAAAACTAAATCCTAACTTTCAGTTGCTCGCAAGACTTAATCCGCCCAGAAGTATAAACTTTCCGATATTTCTCAAGAACCGCAAAGTTTTCTTTTCCCGCTCAACTTGTGCGAATCATAAATCACACTATGTAAGCGCTTTACCAACAAGTAACAAATCCCACACAAGATAAAAAAAATAAAATAAAAAAAAGGCTCCAAGTAGTTTATTGAGTGAAAAATGGGTTGAAGTCAGAAAGCGGTTCTGTCCCGGATTTTCCGGGCAATTTGACCCTCTAACCCTCCCTCTTAAGGTCCAACCTCGACCTACAGACTACAGATCCACGGAAAGCTGCAGTCACGTTCCGAAGGGAGCGGAGAACTGATCAATGGAGAACGACGGCGGGGTGCTATACTATTTCAGGAGCTTAAAAGTGAGACGTGGGCGAAATGTGCTACCTCACTGCAGTAGAGCCACTCTCGAAAGTATCGATCTGGAAAGAGAAAGAGAAAGAGAGAAATAGGGTGAAAGAGAGAAAGAGAGAGAAAGATAAAGAGAGAAACAGATAGAATCGTAGTGGCACTGTCGCCAACTGAACAAGGACCGGTTTCTCCCAAGTCCAGAGATTTCTATGCAAATCAGATACGAGAGAAAAAGAGAGAAACTCCTTATCCCCTTTTACCCTGAATCCCTCAGGGTGACAGAAAGTTTCGAAATGGAGGAAAATCGGAATCACAGATCCCTATTTATTTGACCCCTCCCTCCACCCAAAATTGCCTCAAGCCGTTAGCGATTGCTGACAATTTGAGAGACTCAGATTTATCGGATCGACGGCACGCCACGGTATTGCAGTTTTTGCCGCGAGATTGAACGCATCCGAATTCATTTATTGACAACTTTGCCCTCCGGAATACAAATTTTTTTTTCTATCGAATTCTCGGCGATTTTTGCACTGCTACCAAAGCTACGAAAAGTGTATATGTTACAGAGATTTAAATGAAAATAAAATATTTTTTTTATATGACAATAAACGGATAACAGAGAAGTCCCATTTGGCTCCTTTTAATAGAATTTGTTTTTTAGTGTACCTTTTTGGTAGGATGGCTACATGTCAGGAAAGTCAGGGAAAACAAAATTTGTCATGGCACTCGCGCTCGGCTTTGCTTAACAATTTTTTTCATGATTAAAACGAAAACTATTAATCCTATCAAAAAATTGTATTTTAAAGGATTTAACGATATTTTATCGTATATTTCATTTTTTTTTAATATAAAGATTTCGGATATTTTACAAATTTTGGGGACTTCGCCATTGGGGGATTATATATTAATAATTATTTTCCTTCAAATAAAGATCGAGAACCTTCAAAAATGTTGTTTTTTGACATAAATCCTATTCTAAAGAATATGATCTTTCGATTAATTTTATAGTAATATTTGAAGTAAACAATTAACTAATTTATTATGGTTAATTAATTTCCGAGAATTTCGTGGGCAAAATTTAGTAAACACCATGTATATTTTCCTAAAAACTAGTCCATTTCTAAAAATTCTAAAAATTCTTGGAATAAAACATCTCCATTTCAAATTTTTTATTTCTTCTCAGGATAAAACTTATTTCTCAGAGGTGGCCTTTTTTTCGTTCTTGACCGATTGCATCGACTCGTTCGCCTATTCGAATCGTCCAGCGATTCGAGAGAATCCTTGAAAAAGATCTTGATTCCCTAACAGCTTCGATCTCGTTTCTATAGACCAACAGATCGTAAAGAATGATGCAAAATGGCGCCATTTACCTGTCCGAAGATGTGGGGTACTATGCTACCCCATTTCGTGGAAATTTAAAGCTCTCTCATTCCGAGAGTAATTTCTGCCCTTCTTCAATCTTCTCTTCTCTTTGATGATTCCTATCTCCCCCTCCTTTCATCCCCTTTTTACCCCTTTTTTCCCCCTTACCATCCTCGTCAAGTCCTGACTTATGTAGATAGCTGCCTGCTTTATTACCAAAGCCGCCTATTCACTACAGAAACAGAGACGACACGGATGCGTAATCAGAAGGAAAGAGCAGCAGACAATTTTAAATATTTCATTTTCCAAGTTTCGAGATACGCTTCCTCTTTTATTAACAGAGGTTTCGTCCTGAATAGTTTAGTTGAAACTGGTTTATTTCATTTTTGCCTAGTTCTAATCCGAGTTTAAAATATATATTTTAAAGAAATATTCCCAATGTTTTTCTGTAAGTTTTGAGGCGTAAAATCCATTCTCGAAACTTCCTTCGAGATTTGATTATTAGGGTAGAACATATGGCGACAGAAGTCGGACGGATAGGGGCTGAGTTTCCTAGTCTAAGGGAAAAAAAACGAGGTTCGTCGTCCTGTGATTGGTGTTTGTATAGGGGTCTTCAGTGTAACTGTGCAGCTACATTTCTATAATCTATCCTCTAACATTGAAAGAGCAGGGGTGAAACTGCCACGTGTGTGACTCATTCCACTCTCATTCCTGTAAAGAGATGGATTTTTACTTCTACTTTAGAGAAAGGGGACCACCCAAAGATTTCAATCTGGTTAATGCTCGATTTTAGAGGATTCTTCCTGTTTCTACTCATCGAGTTAACTTGGAATCATATCTTTTTACGAAAAACCGAAAATGTTTTTTTAACAGAAGTAGAAAATTACTGAAACTTCAATTCTCGAACATATAAAATACCCGAATTTTCAAACTCAAAATTTTCTATCTAACAATTTTAAAAACTTTGTGAAACTCCCTTTTATGTATTTGATTTCGATTCTGAAAATTATTTTCACCCGAGAGCGAGAAACTTTCTCCGAAAATTAAAAAACTACTAAGTGTAAAAAGACTTCCAACAAAGTCGAGGAAATTACTATAACCACAAGTTGCATCAAATCTTTTTTGCTCTTGAACTTTCGAGGAACGTTTACACCGGATAAATAGTAGTAATTCGTGGTACGTTCATGGCGAGAGTCAAGTGGATCTAGGATGATCATTACCTTAATCGAGTAACGATTGGATGTTAATGACATTGTTAATTAGCATCTTCGGTCCATCGAGGGTCGAAATAGTTGAGCGAATAGGTTCGTCCCACCCCTCATTTACCCGAAGGCTATGTTCCTGGCTATTCGGAACCGCAAACGCTTCAACATGAGAGAAGACGATAATTGGAACAATTATAGTCGATTTAAAATCAACACGAATTGCAGTTGAGTAGTCAAGTGCAGAAAAAGCAATTTGTTAGAATTTATTTATTAACGGATTTTTTTAAAGCCATTGAAGTCTTCAGAAAGTCTTTTAACGTCTTTGAAGCTATCTGAAGTTTTAAGAAGTCATCAGAAGTCTCCTAAAGTGACTGAAGTCCTTTAAAGTCTTCCGAAGTCTTTTAGAGCCCTCTTAAGTATTCTGAAGTTAATAAAAGCCTTTTTAAAATTCTCTGAAGTCTTAAGAAGTCATCAGAAGTGATCTCTAGTCCTTGAATTCTTTTAAACCCCTTAGAAGTCTTTTAAATTCCTTCTAAGTCTCCTGAAGTCATTGCAGACTTTTAAAGTCCTCTGAAGTCGTAGGAAGTTATCAGAAGACTTTGGAAGTCATTGAAGTCTGTCAAAGTTGTCTGCAGTCACTAAAGTCCTTTTTTAAGTCTCCGGAAGTTAATGAAGTTATTTAAAGTTCTCGGAAGTCTCCAAAATTAGTTTGAAGTCTATAAAATCCTTTCTAGTCTCCTTAAGTCCCTGAAGTCTTCTAAATTCCTCTGACGTCTTCGGAAGTCATCAGAGGGAATACATTTTCTAGGATTTTGAATTTAAAACCACTACATGTTTAGTAACTTTATTTTTATTTTAATACAAATTTACACGACTTAGAAGATACTAATTTAACTATTAACTGTGACTAACTTAGCAGGGAAAAATTTAATCAAAATGTCTTAACAATGCTAGTAAGTATCATAATTAATTTTTTTCTTTTCTTTCTGATTTCAGGTAAGCCAATTCTGTGATTTAAGAAATTACCCGAAGGCTTGATACGCATACTGACTTCAGCTGAGTATACATTCTTAATGATATAACATTTAAGAAATATTGAACTATTGTTCAATAATAGAATTGAATAATCAACTATTCTATTGAAAATAATCTTTTTCATCGAAAATTTAAATATATCGTTGAAATTTAATTTTCTAAAATTCAACTCATTTATTCAAAATTCAACTATTTTGAAGAAAATTTCAATCTTTACTTGGGAACCCACCTTTTTGATTGAGAACGATATTTTTTCCTTCAAAATTCAACAATTAGATTTTTTATTAAAAATTTAAAAATTTAATGAAGCCCGAGTATAAAAATTAAATATAAAAAATTCAAGTGAGGTATTTACGATAAAATTATGGCTGCTACTATTTTCTACCTGGAAGAAATTAAACGAAAAATTCTATATAAGGAAGAAGCTTTATCGCAAAGTTGCAGATTCTTCCGCAAAGATTTCATCTTCTCTTTTGCGGCATGATGAAAGACCTTGAATCTTACAAGGTGGAAAGTGCAGTGTGAAAAGTCACCAGTCTTGTTGACGCAATAGAACTTATTTCCTATCTCTTTTCCCAAAAGGGCAGAGAGAAAGAGAAGAAGGCGCCTGATGTATTCAGATTCCACTGGAATTGGTTCCTGGTCACACCCAGGTATAGAACTAGACTAGACATGAGTGGGTCGGTGGTAGGGGTTGGGTTTGTGGAAGGGGGGGGGGGCGTAGCAGACAGTAAAGGTGGAACCGTTGCTGACGTGCCGAGCTGAGCTGAGCTAAGCTTGCTTGCGCGAGTTAGAGTATAGTGGAGTAGACTAATTTATCGTGGGAAGAGATCCGTCGAGAAAGGATCGCTAGATCGTGGCTAATCTAACCAGACTCCGACCATCTTATCCGACACGAAAACCTCCTCCGGAGAACCGGTTGCGCGAATCTCGGGAATTATTCATTTTTTAGGAATTCGCTCCTCGATGCCGACGAGGAAAACAAGATTTAGATTTCAGATATTTCAGAGGAGTAACTGTTTCTCTCTCCAGAAACCTGGATCATTATCTTTCGCGAATTTTTTTTTTATCTGGACGCATCAAAAGATAGGGGAATTTTATTTTTGAAAAAATATTCTTTTAATAGAATTTAAGGGCATGTGTTACTTACCATATGAGCAAATTTAAATAACCCCGTTTTTTTCCACAATTTTTTTGAAAAAGTAAAAATTGTGGAAAAAACGGGGTTATTTAAATTGGTTCATGTGGTAAGTAACACATGTCCTTAATAAAAGTCTTTTAAAGTCCTCTGCTGGGTTCGGAAGGCATTAGAAGTCTTCTAAAGTTTTTTTTAAAAGAACTTTAAAAACTTTTTTAAAGGTCTTTTTAAGTTAATAAAGTCTTTGGAAGTCATTAAAGTCGTTAAAAGGCTTCTGAGGTTAATTAATTTTAATTTAATTCTTTTTTTTTATTATTTAAACAAATTCCGTTATATATCTCCGTTAAAAAGTTAATTACACATTTGTTGAAATTTTCAGAAATATAAAAAAGACAAAAAAAAGTGGAAAAAATATTAATTAAACCAATTATAAAGGTTGTTGAAAATAAATTTATTTCACGTAACGATAATAAACTGCGAGTTCCACAAGTATTTGGGAAAAAAAGTTTTTAACAAATGGAATTCGTTTAAAAAATTCGAAATTAATTACTCAATGTTGATAAAAATTTAACTAAATTAATAATTTAAATAATTAATAATAAATAGTTTAAATAATTCAAAATTAATTAACGAATATTGATAAATATTCTTATAGACTAATAGAAATAATTTTTAATAAAAAAATGAAGATTTTACATTGCTGGTTTTAAGGGTAATTTTCAATAGTTCGATAGTTTTCATTAGGCCTCTATACTTTTCCATTACATTGTCCATTACAAACCCTAAATATAGGGTTTAGGACGTATTAAAATTAAAATTTAGAAAGAAAAGTAAAGAAAAAATATTAAATTTGTTTTTTTGCGGTTTTTTAATCAAATTTGGCCCCTCTATTACAATATACATACAATATGTATACATTATTGCACAATACACAATCTAGAATCCCGATTTGATTCCCTTCGACAGGACGTGTCTATTTGGAATTCGCACCGGGCCATGGGGCCTATCAGCAGCCAATTCACCCGAAACACCCCGAGTGGTCATAGCAGTCTCGACCTATTATTACCGAATTAGATTCACCGATATTCTCAATGGAAAGCAATGAACGGGGAGAAGGTCGTTGTCCTCTTGTCTCACATGAAAAGAAAGATAACATCTGGAAAAGAACATAAAATCATTGTTCAGATGGTCCTTGGATTTGGGTTTGGGTATAGAGGCTTTTCTTCTATCGGATTACGAAAGATGCTGGCTGCCTTTAAGAATTCCACTTTTTATTATAGTACGAGTCCTTTCAATCTTTTTTATTCACATTTTTTGTCGGAACTTTCGAGTAACTTTACTTTTGCTTAGAAAAATAAAGAGGGAGATAAAGAAAACAATGGAAAAATGTCTAGGTAGTCAACTCAGCCGTTTTGGATTTTCTTTGCAGGCAAAAAAGATTATTTTTTCTAAAATCAAAATTATAGTCACAATTTTTTGGTAACTGGATTTTGGCACCACTACAAAGATTCCTCTATGCGGAAGTACGATAAAAATTAAAGAAGATATTACAAAAGTTGCAAAGCCCTGTTTTCCCGAAATTATTTTTAAATAAAATTTAAAAATGAAAATTATAAATAACTTGCTCAACTTTCGAACGATTATTTCTCATAAATTTATGTGAAATAACTACATTTTTTAAGGTTCTAGATCGTTATTTGAAGGAAAATAATTATTAATATATAATTCCCTAATGGCGTAGAATTCGAAGTCCCTCAAATGTATAAATTTATCCGAAATGTCTAAAAAGATCTAAAAGCATATGAAATCGCACAAAATCTTTCTAATTCATTTAGTAAGGATAACTAGATGAATTAGTAGTTTTTTTTACTGTACGTTAGTAATTTTTAACTCAGATTTAGAGAATAACGATTATTTCCATTATTATTATCCCTTTAATATACATTCTTTGCTCGCGCTGATAAGTTCGTTAATCGCAACTGGCATAAAAATAGCGTTTCACGTGAAATTTAATTCGAGATGTATTGAACGCACCTCTGAGTTTTATTGAAAAACGAAAAGTTCACGTGGCCTCGCTTGCAACCCGGCAACCAATTACAGATCCATTTTCAGCGAGTCGTTCCGTTTTTAGACTCGTTGTCACATCGACGCGAGGCTTCCATTACCAGCGTGAGATTCTATATTAGACCAGATATATATATTTCATAAAACTTGTACATCTGTAACAACGATTTCTTTCACGATCTAACCCATCTTCCTAAGTGCTTTCAATTATCTCGTTTTATCTTTTGTTTTACTAATAATTCACTTTAGAAGTCATGAGAAGTCTTCTAAAGTCATTCAAGTCCTTTAAAGTCTTCTGAAGTCACTAAAGTCCTTTTACGTCTCCTAAAGTTAATAAAGTCTCTTAAAGTTAATGAAGTCTTAGGAAGTCATCAGAAGTTTTCGAATTAGATTACTTTTAAGTCTCCTCAAGATAATAAAGTTCTCTGAGATCCTTTAAAGTCTCCTGAAGTCTTTCAAAATCCTTTTAAGTTATCTGAAGTCCTTCAAAATTTTCTGCAGTCTCTAAAGTCTTTTTAAGTCTTCTGAAGTGAATAAAGTCGTCTTAAATCATCAGAAGTCTTCTGATGTCATTTGAGTCCTTTAAAGTCCGTTAAAGGACTTTTAATTATTTAAAGTTTTTTCCAGTCTCGCATTTCTAAGAAACAATCCAACCGTTTGATAAAAAGTACTTAATAGCGAACCTTGGATTCCAGAAACGAGTCCAGTGTCTATTGTCATAAGCTTGTTTAAAAAAATCATTAACAACTTGGTCAGATTGTTGTGCACTTCACAATGTGTCTTTTTAGTACCATTTTAACACACCTCAAAGGAAGTTACTACCACGGCAAAAAACCAACGCCTTTGTTGGATTGATTTTTTTCTCGCAATAATTGAGATTTCTGCAGAAGGATTTGATTACTTATTGAATATTCACGATTTTTTTTAACGTCTTTTTCAAGAAGAAGTACAAAATTGATTTGAAAGCAAAGGAAATATAAAACTCAATAAAGAGAACACCCTTCTTTAAAAAAAAATCTGGTAATCTTAAAACACCATTTGAAGGAAAATAATTATTAATATACAATACAAACCACCAAAGGCGTAGGATGCGAAGTCCCCCAAATATGTAAATTTATCCGAAATCTCTAAAAAAAAAAAAAAAAAGTGTTAATAGCGGGTCACGATTGACCTAAAATCTTATATATACATCATATATATACAATATATACACAAAAGATTGAAGAGAACCCTTCAAACGAGACCAGTCAATGTTTTCCTTGGACCAATCAATCTTTCGGTCGAGCTTCTTGGTGTTTGGCACCCGGGTAAATGTGACTATCAAAGGGAATATCTCGCCTGAACCAAAGCGGATAAACGCCTATTCTCTTATCTAGTTTACCCTCTGGTAAAAGGGGCATTTCACCCCTGCTCTTAATATTTCATCTCGTCTTGTTGACGCGGGCCAAAGTGGTACAAAGTGAGCCAAAGCAAACTGAGGTCCCTGCGTGTGAGTCGCGAGATGTGATGTGAGTGGAAAATAGTCCAGTGTGTGACCCAGGTATTTACGCGCCCAGTGCATAAAGACTCGAAGTGCATCCTGGGCTCCAAAATGGGGGGAGGGGGGCAGAATGGATAGAGAAACGAGAGACGCGATGAAAAAGAAGAGGGAGAGGGAAAATGAGACTGAGGGAGTGCGTATGTGAGGAAAGGTGGGGACTGGATGTTATGTGGGGAATGGATGTTAGGTGGGGGTGACGAGATGAGCGGGTAAGGTGAGGGTGAGGCTCGGGTTCGGCTTGCCAGACGGGTTGCAGCAAGCAGGCGCTTTGGTTGTCTCTAAGTCTCTAAGGTAGACCCGAGGACGAATCTCTCGATCGATACTTACTAAGTTACTAGTCGCGCGGCTCTCTCTCTCTCTCTTGTATATATATATATATACATATATATGTATTGTGACACCACTATAGTACCCACACTTCCACGCCTCCTCCCCACCCTCCTCATTACCACAGACTCAATCTATAAAAAAGAAACAGGGAGACGATGACCCCCTAGTCACTCACTCGCATTAAGGGGACTGAATTTCGGTCCAGGGGCCGACGAACGACCCCCAACTTCGGAAAATATGGGACGTTTGCCCCTTGCACATGTGTCACGCTCAAACGCCCTTTTTACTGATGGACTAATGTTTTACATATTCGACGAAAAACGTTTTTTGGAAGCTGTTCTACGACACTGGGAATATTCTTAGTTTCCTCCCTCTCTTGGAGATTTATATTTGAAGATATTTATATTTTTCCTTGTTTGGAAATTAATATATAAAATTTATATTATTATTATTATTATTGATTAATTAATTAATCACCAAAAATAATAAGTTATTAAATTCATGCGATTTTTAAATTCAGGTATTTTATATGAAATTAGCCGAATTATAGTATATTGGAAATTATAAAATTAATAAAATTATAAAATAAGTTTCGGCAATTTTATAATTTTTAAAATTGTAATTTTGAGAATTTTTGGGATTTTAATAAGGAACAACATAAAATAGGTCAAGTATAGATGCGAAGGTTTGTTTAAGTTTGATTAAATTGGTCTCAACCTGAGCTAAATCCAAACTAACAATTGTCTAGTAATTTAATTACTTTTTTTTGACAAGTAACTTGCGATGTACGTTAGTTACTATTTTACACGGATAAAATTTTAACAGCAAAACTTTTTTTCCAATAATTTATCCAGAATTTTTGTCAAAAATTTTTTTCAATAAAAGTTTCGAGATACTTTGAACAAAAGTTTTGAAAAGAAATCTTAAACACATTTGGGATTTTTGTTTTTCGATAAGAAAATGTCCTTCGAATAAAATACTAGTTTTTTTTCAACTCTCAATGGCAATTAATAATTGTTGGACATATTTATAGTTTCTATTTTTTTTCACTATATTCTAGCTGACCATCGACGTTTTGTAAAAATAAATATCATAATATCACATTTTGCTAGTTAAAGCTTAAAGTTTCTCCGTGTAATCTTAGAGACAAAAAAGTGTCGGTAAAGTAGGGATCGAGAAAAGTGAGGGACGGCCTTAAAATGAAATGTCCAAAGTGTATTGTGTGCTTGTATAGAGTAATAAAAGTATAAAACTGTAGCCTCTTTTTCTATCAGCATCCTCCTCGCCATTGAGTCTGTCGTTCGAATTCTTTTCGCTTCGCGCTCGATTGGTTTTAGGAACCGATAAACTGGAAGAGGTCGCGTCCAGTTTCCAACGAGTTCTCCCTTTTTCTCAGCGTGTGCGACTTTTCAATCTGGAAATCACGTTGAACGAGAGACTCGAGCAGCAGCTGCTTTTTCTTCTTCCTCTCCTTCTCCTTTTCCTTCTTCTTCTTCTCCTTCTTTTCATTCTTCTCCCTCTTCTTCTTGTACTATATCGTATCTCGTATACATAGTATATACCAGACACTTTGCTCCCGAGATGCTACTTAAATGACATCCCAAGGGTGCGTCAAACTCACGTCGAAACGAGAAACATTCGGTTAACAGAGAACCAACCATGTGACGCAAACACCTAATCGTTAACACATTCGAAACAGTGACTTCTTCTCTCCTTGCTCCTTCCTTGTTTTTACAGCCATATGAAAGTGCCTCCACCCACTTCAGTCGAAAATAAACAAAGAATGGTTAATTTCAATTCAGGATGTCTACTTAACAGGAATTTAAAGACATCCGGTAATTGAAAAAAAATCCGGGAATTGGTCTTAATTTCATTTCTGATATGGGAACTGGATTTCCGGTTTAAAAAAATTTTTCTGAATAATCAGTCTAATTACTTTTATTTTGACTCTTATATATATCAATAAATTTAGAAGGTTGCAGAGAAAAAAAATGCAGGTAAGCTAGGGATTTTTTTTTGTTTGTCTTTTTTTGAGTCATCACACTATTACTTTGAGGAAAGATCGATGGTCATTTATTTTTATTGACGATCGCAAAGGTCTAAATCAAAATTTCTATAAAATTCACCACGCCTGTCGGTCTCTGTAATTTAAATTTTTACGCAAGAGGTCCATGCGACTTTATTTATTGCTCGGTTTACGCGATGTAGGAACGATGTTCCACGTGGCAGCAGAACGTCCATCGATCATCCGAATGGCGAGTCTTGAAAAAGAGCGGACCTGCCACTATTCTCTCGCCCGGTTGGGTATCGTTCGCCATTTTTATCGACGATAATGCGGCCGCCGCATCGCATCGTTCTTTTTCGCAAACTGCAATCTACGAGAAACAATTTTTCAAGAAAGTTCACGAGTTTCTATAAAGAAAAAAAAGAATTCCTGAGAAATTCTTTTGTTATAGAAGAAAGAAACTTTTGTACAATAGTTTTTCTGAGGAAGATATTTTGCTAATATGCACAATTAAGGCCATGTTGTGGCCTTAATTTTTGTTTATAATACAATTTGAAGAGATGTAAAATATTTTGAAGGAACAAGATGTCGTTTTAAAAAATTCCATGAAAGAATTGCAGATTTTGTACATTTTTTAAAACTATTTTTAAAAATTGTAAACATTTAAACCTGCTTATCAAAAAAATAAAATCAAAAACAATTAAACACATTAAAAAAAAAGGTTTGATTCAAGCCCAAAAGGTCTAGTTTGTGTTACATTTTAAGCCAGTTTTTAGGCTTAAATTTAGTTTTAAGCCCGAAAACTGGCTTAAATTGTAACACAAATTAGACCTCTCGGGCTTGATTCAAAACTTTTTTTTCTGTGAAATGATTGCGATTTCTTTTTATTGGGCTCGTCATATTAATTTATTAATAATTACAATAATTTATAAAATAATTATAATGTTATCAAAGTTAGGGGTCTTTTAAGGATTAAAGAATTATTTTTCCATTCATGAAAAATCGTTAAATATCGTTGTAAATCGTACGTGTAGTATGACAGGTGGCCTCTATGTGATAGAGCAGATGAGATGGCATAAGCGACTGGTTTAGTGTTAGTAGACTTGGAGCTTCGGACGTATCTCGTTAGGATCGCAGTGCGCTCTTTCGCGCAATCGAAATAAACTTTCAAATGCTTATAATCGCGTCGAAAACAACTCACAGTATCGCTTCTGGCTGAAATGGCTAAGATCAAAGTGTAGTATCTGTTCTTATCAGCTTGATATCTGATACGCATTCCATCGGGATGCCAGTATATCGAACTGATTTTTGGAAAAAGGCGGAGTGTCAGGGGCTTGCTCCGACTCTGCCACGGGTTGCTCCTGCATTGCAGTGCCGCAGGGTGTAGCTCTCAACTATAAAGTTCAAAATCAATTATCCCCTGTCCTTTAATTTCAAGTTTTATTGCAAACTTGAAAATGTCAATATAAAAAGATATTTAAAAATGTCAATCCAATATTTATTGACGACAAATTTTTCTATTTCCATAAATTAAAAAAAAATTGTCAGACTAGACTTCTAAAACTTCAATACAATCATGACGCTGTATAATTCATGCGCACCATAATTTACACTCAGTATGAAAATTTCTTGCATGATATTCCACTTCATGCTGCGCATCTCTCCAAGAGGAGTGATAGGGGGTGGTGAATGGAGGGGGGGGGGGAGTTGACTCTACTTCTGTACTCGATACTCTCTTGCGGCTTGACTTGAGAAAGGTCAGGGCTGGTTTGTGCACCGCTGTTGGAAATACATATACTCTTTCCCTTATCGCAACCCCCCCCCCCC
>UCOK01018711.1:0-31412 GCA_900474325.1 Synergus umbraculus | reverse complement strand
CCCACACACACACAATCCACCCACCGACAATCACCCTTTCTCCATCGTCATCTTCTACTTTCAGCGTTGCCATTGCTACTGATTTTTTAGGAGTTCTACTGACTTTTAAACCGTACACTCGAATTTTATAATATTTTAAAATCTTTATAATTTTAATAAATTTATAGTTTTTGTATATCTGATTTTTTTAAGTCTCCTGATGGAAGGCTTCTGATTTTTTGTCTCGACCGTTGGTAATGCTTTTTTAGTCAAGATTAACGTTCGACTTTTTAATGAAATTGTGAGAATGATGCAGCGCTACTTGTTTCTTGATGAATTTACAGTTTAGACTCGTTTTAGAATTCCCCAGTCTTCTCTAAAGTTGATAAAGATAAATGTGCCCGAGTTTCGAAGAATTGACCCCGTTTTAAGCGAAATTAATGTTTTTCTCACTTTTTCAAGGTAGACTAATAGTGAAATACTCGCAAAAGTAGAAGCCCTCGGTTATGCGGATTTATTGCATTTTTTTCATCAAGTCTAAACGTGGAAATGTGTTCGGGTGGTTTTTAAATGAAGTAACTGCAGTCTAAGTTAATTTAAATTTATATTTTAGTTATTATTTAAGGAACAAATTCACAAAATTATTATACGTTTTCAAAAATTTATCAAGTAATTGTATAATTATACTTTTATTTATTTGTAATATTATAATGAAAAAATTAATTCTTTAACCCTTACAAGATCTCTTACTTTAGTAAAATGTTGAGGTCTTCGTTTTCATGGGGTCTTTTAAGACACCAAACGTAATTTCGTTACTCCGAAGAAGGTTTTTAATACTTATATAATATTATATAAATATTTATATTTAAAATATTTACAATTTTTTTTAATTATTGAATAAAATTCTGTAGAAAAGTAAGAACCACAATTAATTTGATTTTTTCTTTCTGATTTCAGGTAAGCCAGTTCTGTGATTTAAGCAACGACTTAAAGACTTGGACATAAAATAATGAAATTATAAATATCGCCAAAAATTGAGTACAAATTTTTATTAATAATTAGTATAATTACTTAAAAAAATATTTCACAAAAGAAAAAAACATTATTTATATGCATTTTTATAAAAACTAATATTTCTCTCTTTTGTTGGCTCAGCCAAATTTTAGTTTGTATAATATCCCGTTTTTGTTGAACCAACAAAATGTCTTGTTTAACAAACAAAAGAACATTTTGGCTTAATTAATTGAATTTTGCTTATTATTCGTAAAAACACAAAATAACGAAACTTAAAAATTTTGATTCATATATCTCCGATCTCAGTTGCCATTGCAAATGAAAAAGAATCGATTTCCTTCTTAACTTTCGTCGAATGACTTTCTCTTACACCAACCGTGACGAAAAATACCTATATTTTTGTCGTCTTCATTCTTACTTCTTACTTTTTATAATTCAGGAAAAATTTTACAGTAATGAAATAAAAATATCCTTTGCCTCAATCTTATCTATCAAAGTGGCAATGTTTTTTAACTGTCATCTAATTAAAAAGCTTTTTACTCACAAATTAAAATTTCTCCCAACAAGTATTGTTTTTCTTTCCTCTTATTAGTTTTATTGTTAAAGATTTTTAAATAATTTCAAAAATTTCAAAAGATTTAACAAAACAGTTCAAACCGAAAATCCACTTACCATCTCAAAACTAAAATCAAGGACAATTCCCGGATTTTTTTTCAATTCCCGTATTTCTTTAAATTCCTGCACAGTAGACACCCCGAAAATCCTAATAAAGTTTTTGAAAATATTTTTCCTTTTTGTCAAGGAATGGAAAATAATTCTTATAATAAATTTTCTTGTTCTCTAATAGTCAAGATAGGCATCTGAGTATAACGAAGTATTGGCATTTAACCCAGGGTCATCCGGTAATTGAAGTAATTGTAGGCGCGAGATCTTCTCCGAAGTCAAAATTGTTGCATCAAGATGCATATATGAGAGGTCGGCGACACTGCCCTAAGAATTATTTCGGAAAAATTTTCTTCAAGTGTTAGATTAGTGTAATTAAAATTATAATTTTCTCAATCCATATTCTAAACTCAAAATTCGAATTCTTCATTTTACTCAACAAACAATATAACCAGGCATTTTTTACATTGTAGTGGAACTCATTTTTCAAATATAGTATGCTTACAGAGCGAAAAACTGGTAAATTTTCATTATTTTTTGTTTAAAATGAGATAAATAAATTTTGAGATTAGAATTTGGGTCCAACAACCTTAATAAAAATTTTCTGTTGTAAAGTAGTTGTATACAACCCAAAAAATCACCCACCAAAGTTTCAACCCTCTATGAATTTGGAACTCACCCTACTTCATCCCTTAAGGGTATGTGATATATTCATAATAATTTTACGAATTTTAAATAATTTGAAGTTATTTTAAAGCTCGTGAAATTTTAAATGATTTAATGAGATTTTTAAAAGAAAAAAGTCGGAGAAATTTTAGGGAAATTGAAAAATTGAATCTTGTTGCCACCCTGTTATTAAAATTAATTTATTTTATTAAATTCGTGTCAGTGACTAATTAATAAAATAGTTTTCTGAAGTTTTTTACGTTCAAGAGTTCAACGAACATCATTAACACAGGAAAAAGCGATTGAGTCCGAAAAGCCGTAGAAGCTCGTGATAGCAAATACTCGTTTTACATGCGAACGTCGGGTGGATTTAATTATTTAATTGGATTGGCCGATATTTATGGGAATTGCTGATGATGTCGAAACGAGAAAAAAGAGGCCAGGGTGATCAAATTTTCTGATATTAATAAACCTCTCGAATTAATCCGGAAATAAAATTACACAGGGCAGAATACTATGATTTTATGTAGGAATAAAAATAAAAATGTTCTTAAATTTGTGAATGACTGATGAAAATATGAAAAACAAGATTTTAAGGGCATGTGATACTTTACCATAAGAGCAATTTAGTTTACCCAATTATACATTCATAATAATAAATATTTTTAGCTAATAAGAGTCAACAAACCTTCGTGTACACGAGAGGAAGGTTTATTGACTCTTATTCGCTAAAAATATTTATTATTATGAATGTATAATTGGGTAAACTAAATTGCTGTTATGGTAAACTATTACATGCCCTTAAGAAATAAAAAAATTCTCACACATTTTGTAAGAGGAAAAATAATATTATAATATGATAATATAATATAATTAATATATAATAATAATACATATTTTTAATCCTTTAAAATTTCTTAAAGTGCTATGTAGTCCTATAAAATCCTTCAGTATCCCTTAAAAGTCCACGAAATTTTTTTAAAATCTATGAAGATTATTTATATTTATTTTAAGAGGAGCAATTTGAAGATGAAGTTTGAGAGGGTGAAAAATATTTACTCTTTACGACAATGAAACCATTATTCGGTGGAAAAATAGGGTGAACTTGCTTATCGTCTACAAAATATACGACCACAAAATTCCCAACAAACGTTTCACTTTCTGAATTTCTGGCTCCACTCCAATGACCCGGAGACCCAAATCTCCGCTTTTATGTTAATTTTGTTTTTGAAAGACCGTTCGATATATTCGACACGAGGAAATGGAACTTAGAACAGAGTAGAAATTAATACCACTGAAATTTAATTAAATCATTAAACATATCCAACTAACTCGATACCTAATTCCCTACCTTACCGACATTTTTGTTTAAAAACTCACGCGTCCACGAATTGAGATATCAAATTAACAATTTTGGATATTATATACAAATTTTGTACATAACGATTACATACTTCAAAATTTTTATAACTATCAAAAAAATATGTATAAATATTTTTGTTTGTTATTATGCAAATTTAGGAGTACGAAGACGTTCCTTACTGCTTTTTATTTGATTTCCCAAATTTTCAGCTCGATATCTCCTTTCATGTGGACGTGAGTTGTTACACAAGAAAGTGTCGGTAAGGTAGGAATCGGGTAAGGTGGCCACACCCTTAATAAGAAAAAAAAATGTTTTTTTTTTTCCTTAAAAAGGAGACGTCAAAGTAAGAAAAAAATGCAAATGATCGTATAGGATGATTAGAAGCAAAAATATAGACCTAAATTACCACGACTCGCGACGCCCATTTTTTATCGCGTGAAATTCGAGTGTGGCGAATTACATCACGGCGAAATTGCGAACCACGCAGGATTTGTACCATCAAAAGTCATGGCGGACTCCCTTATCCCATTTTGTAATACGTACGAATTACACGGTCGGCGAACCCAAGTCTGGAACGAACTCGTTGAGCTTCGCTTGTCCCGAGTACCTATCCCTGATACGAAAAAATATCGATGTAATTTATCACCGCGGCTTTACACAGATTCCGCCTACGTGATCGGCATGACCCGATTTTATTTCCCCTCGTAATCAAAAATAAATGCGCTCTGTAAATCATTTCGACGATTGATACGAATTAAAAAGAATTTTGAAATTTTGAAGATATTCTGATTTTTATTTTATTGGATTTTATTTTTTATTTTATCGCTTCTGGCCGAGGGCAAAATATAACAATTGACAGGCTATATTTGATTTTCACATCATTGGAAGTCCGGGTTCGAATCCTGGCCCGGGTAAAATTTTTCTCCCTGGATTATTTGATGGTCTTTGATAGAAGCTTATGTTTAATTATTTTTTAGTTGAATATCTAAAAATTTTGACGAATTTCGAAATATTTTAGATTATTCCAGGATAATTTACAGTATTATAATTTAATAAAACTAGTATGTATTAGAAAAATTCTTGTAAATGGAGCTAAATGAAAATAATTGCATAAAGAGTAAAATTGGGACTTCCTGTGGTCTAGAAATGAGACAATGCATAACGATCAGCGTTATTTTTTTTTAATTACAAAGAAAGTGAATTAGCCACGCTATATTGTTACCAATAATGCTAGAGATAAATGTAGGTATCGTAGGAGGGAGATTTCGCAACAATAGGAATTCCCTACCCACGAGTTATTTCGCAAATAATTTTTCTATATATTCTAGTTTTTAAAAAATTATTCGTTAAAGTAGAAAAATAATAAAAAATAATTGAAGATCTGTTTGGCAATTTTTTATTAAGAAAATATAATGGGACAGGAAGAGGACGAGAAACTCGAAAGTTAAAGTACACCTGGGAACTCCCAAGTGACCTTAAATTCTTGCAAGTGACCATTAACTTCCGCCCCTTTTCATCATTGAATGGTCGATTCGTTATAGAAATTTCGACGGGAAAAGCAAATTATGCAATGTGTGCTTCGACGAGCAAAAAAAAAAAAAGAAGCACAAAACAAGTTGAGACTTGTCCACGCTTGTCCTTTACAGCCTTGTAGTCGTCCCACCCGGATCTTTGTCAATCCGCGACAGGTGTTGAGCGCGTCTTCTTAGAAGGTCTTTTTTCCTCATGGTGTACGTTATACGATCCCTACAATAATTAGCGTCATTGTTCGAAAAAAAATACTGTTTCGCATCCGCTCTTTATGATTTCAGAGTTTTATAACAAGAAAAAAAAACAATAACGTTTTGTTTGTTGATAATAGAACCTTCCATTTCTTTGTTTGTGAATAAGAGAGATACAAATTAGTATATAATTGATTTTAAATATTATTATAACAAATTAAAATATCTATTTCCTTGTTTAAAGGTTGTAATAATGTTTAAATTATTTTTAATAATATTTCTTATTAGCTTGAATATTAGAGTTTTTCTAAACGATTATTAGATTAAAAATTGTGTGATATATTTAGTCACACCCCTTGACCTAATTGAAAAGGGAAAGGGGGTGTGACCAAATATTATCAAGTTTAAAATTCGTTTTTTAAAATCATACGTGACAAAAAAAGTATTCGGATATTTCTACACCGATCAAATTTAGTTTCCGCAACTTTACGCTCACAATAATAAATATTTTTCACTAAAACTAGGCCATTTACCTCCATTTAATACAGACGGAGGTAAACGGCCTAGTTTTAGTGAGCAATATTTATTATTGCGAAAATGCGAACGTAAAGTTTGAAACTAAATTGCTGTTATGGTAAAGTTTCACATGCCTTTAAGTTTCTTTTTTTTTTGTACATTCAGGTGCGGATCCAGAAAATATTTTTGGGGGGGTCCGAATTTCAAAGTCTCCTGAATTATTCTTAAGGCCATGCAAGAGTGTAAGACTTACCCGATCCCTACCTTACCGACATTTTTTCTCTTCAACACTACGTCTACATTTATTGAGATATCAAATTGAAAATTTCTAAAATTAAAGAAAATATGCTAAGGTATGTTTGTCTGGTCTTAAATTTTTGTAAAAATAAAAAAAAAAAGTTTTTATAAATGTTAATATTTAAGACCAGATAAACGTACCTTAATGCTTTAGCTTCAATTTTAGAAATTTTCAATTTGATATCTCAATAAATGTAGACCTAGCATTGCAGAGAAAATAATGTCGGTAAGGTAGGAATCGGGTAAATCTTAAATGGCCTTAATTATTTATATATTTTTTTTATTCTTATTCTATTCTTCAAGGGCAGAGGGGGGTGGAGAACGTATCAGAGAAAAAGACGAACAAATAAAAGAGAAGGAAAAGAGAGAATGAGGAAGGAGAATAGGGAATAGATGGTGATGTGTGGTGTTTGTTGCCGTGGGTGGAGGGGTGCATGGATTGATGAAGGGGGAAGTAGGGGGAATAGATGCTGCTCAGCATGGGGTGCGTTCAGTTGCTGGTGAAGCTGGAGTAGGAAGGGTTGAGGGGGGGGGGGAATGCGGGTTATAGCGGAGGGGGAGAGACAGAATGTAAAAGATACCAGAAGATACAATGCCGAGAGGTTAGTGCTCGCTTCTTCAAGGCTCAGCATACGATGCAGAATGCCATGGACTCTCGCATTGTCGGTCCAGCGCCTGAATGTTGATCGTCCTACTTACCCATGGTGGATGATGCCGCCACGAATCTCGAATCCATTCCGCCTTTGTATTCTGACCGTTCCGAACAGAACTCAACATGCTGCCCCCCTCCCCATCTACATCCTTTCCCCAGACTGTTTACTTCCACCTTCCTATTTAGTCTTGCTGGTCCCAGGATGGAGAAAATAAAATAAAAATATTCTCTTTCTTGATAAAGGCACGTCGCACGCTTCTCGTTATGGTCCTCTGTTTACCAACAAGGGAGGAAGATTTAAAGATTTACTTTGTGAAGCCCCAACTCTATCATTTTTTTTAGAAGACAATTTAGGTCGCGAAGAGAATTTAAATTAGAAGTGTCTTCAGTATTTTTTTTAAACTGTACTTTTATTTTCTTCGTGGAAGAGTTTAAAATGTGACCTGAAAATTTAATCGTTTATTTTTACGCAAAAGTAATTATAATTTAAGTGACTCTGAAAATACTTGCGAAGAATAAAGAAAAAAATTAACGCCGGGCTAGGATTCGAACTCAGACTGTTGGTCATTGAGGTAATTGATTACCGTAAACTATCCACTGCACCATGAAGTCTCCCCTATTAGCTGTCGGTAAGGCAGAAATTGGATAAGTGATACATGACCTTAATTTCATATTAAATTCTGAAACTCCATCCATAAAAATATTCTTTTTGGAAATGTCTACATTTTAGGTAGGAATTATTATGTAATACGGAAGCAATTCGTCAATTGTTGGGAGGTCAACGTTTTTTTTTTTTTCTTGCTTCTCTGGTCATCAGCTTGAATATAGCAGACGAGGCAAATCTTTTCCTATACCCGTCTTATCGACCCGTTGAAAACCTAGATGCTGACTCAGTTTCGTCTGGAGAATAATTCTTCTTGTATCTCGTTGACCCATCTTAAAAAAAAATATTTAAAAGAATTCAGTGCTGTATAATTCGGGTTCTCAATAAAAACAATTTTAAATGAATAAAAATAAAATAAATAACAATAAAAAAAGGTTCATTATTGCTTTAACTACTTTTCATATCTTGTGCAAATATTTACACTAAAGACGAAAAGCCTTTCAATAAAGTAAACAAATTACTAAAATCGTCCTTCGCGATTATTTTAGAAATATGGCTTCTGAAAATAAACGGAGTGCATAAAATCGACTTGGTCTATTAAACTCGCGTTTTATTTGGACACTTCAAGGCAATTCTACAAAAATATTGTCTTTTTAATAATAATAAAATAGGTTAAACATTTTTTTTTCAATTTTATTCGCGATTTGATAAAATTGTAACGCAATTCTTTAGTAATATAAAGAGCATGATTAGTTGCGATTACGAAATTCTGAAGAAACTTGCAACGCATTCGAGGAATTCTTCCCTTGATCAGAAAAATAATACGCTGAGCCAAGAAGTTAAAAATAATTTTCTACAAGTAAATTCAAATATTTCATAAAATCTTTTAAAACTAATCGAAGGATATGCCTTAAGGCCGTCCAACACTTATCCTGTTTCTACCTTACCGACAGTACCTTGTTTACACAAAAAGTTATCGGGTACACAAAAAATGTCGGTAAGGTAGAAATCGTCCATTCTTTTCTAATTTCGTTTTGAGGACAAAAGATATCTATTTACAGTTTTTTTGTCGAATTTTTCTAATGCAAACTTTAGGAAAAGATCTTGTGTTCATTTATGTCGTGTGTTTAAGTCAGAAATATACTCAAGCGTGTAAAATATGTAGAGGACGACTTGCAGAAACCGCGCAACAGCGAATGCCCCAATGACCCTGTTTTCCAATTCCAGTGTTGCCCTATTTATATGAACCACATTTTCTATGTCAAGGTAAATTGAGAACCGTTTGTAGAAAAAAAAATATTTAAGATTAATTCATGAGATTAAGTCTCATGAATTTTTCAGAAAAAAAGCTCTATTAATTTGTAATTTGTTCTTGTATTAATATCCTTAATTTCATAAACGTTCCGTTTTTAACATTTTTCTACTGTTTTAATTAAAAAATAATTTTAAAATTAAGACCTTGTATCTTTCATCCGATTTCTACCTTATCGACATATTTTGTTATCAACTCCTATTCAGAAGAAATGAAATGTCGAGTTGAAAATTATTGAAAGGAAAGAAAAGATATTAAAGAAAGTTTATTGGTTTCTAAATTTTTTTAATAAAAAATTATTTATAAACTATAAATATTTATGAGCAAATAAACGTTCCTTAATACCTTAACTCAGAGTATTACTGCCTCTAAACTTAAGTTCTCTTCATTCATTGTTAGTAAACTTTTCCAATTTTCTAAAAATTATCTTGCTATTTTTTAATCAACCTAAGTACTGAGATGCTGTTTTTGATAAATCAGGGCATTCTCGCATCTGCAGCTTTCTTCTCCAATTGGAACACTTCTCTTCATCTTTTTCTATTCTCCAATCTCAACTTCTATTTTCTAGACCGCTCCATATTTGATACTGAACGCTAAAATCTACACCGAAAAAAAATTTTTAATCAAAAGAATAAACAAGGAAATGAAAATTTTTGAATATCCTTTTTTGATATAATTTGTCTTTTGTAACATTTTCTTTTAAAAAGACATTTCTTTATATGAAAAAAATTATTCAGAAATTTTAACCGGTCCCTGATTTACCGACTGTCAATAAACATACTTTATGGGTTTCGATCACCGGCGATTCGGGTTCGATTCCCGTCACACGGTCCAATTTTTTTTTCTCGATTTTCAAAGAACAAAGGATTATTTTTAATTAGTTTAAAATCAATTATAGTGGAAATTCATTTATTTCATACAATTTAAAATTTATTTTCGAATAATCGTCTTTTTTTTAAATTTAATTTTATCCTTCTGGTAATTGTGAGTGTATTCATTGTCCTCAATTTGTTTATGGACCGAAGTAGCCAAAAGCTCATCAGATTTTCTCTGGCGCATCGCCGCCTCATCCGCATTGAATTGAATATTATTTAGGATTCTATTTTCGCCTCGCATTCGAGGCGAACTTACAACGTAACTCTGATTCAAAAACAAGTACTGTCTTTCTGATTTATGTTGATAAAATAAGCTTTTACTTTGTAATAAAAATAAAAATATTTCAAAGTGTTATTTAATTTAAGGCCATGTATTAGTTATCCGATCCCTACTTTACCGGTATTTTATTTAATTGTAAAAATTTCAATTTGATATCTGAATCAATTTAGAAATGGCATTGCAGAGAAAAAATGTCGGTATGGTAGGAATCGGATGATTAATACATGACCTTAAATTAAATAAAAAATTTAGAAATTTAAAAATATTAATAAAATATATTTTAAAATACATTTTACAGTACATTTTAAAAATACTTGCATATGAACTATCCCACGGATTTTCAGAAATAATTTAATCTTCTATTTTTCTTGCCTCGATTACTCAAGAGAAAATTCATCTTGAACGTGATCCGAGTAATAATAGATTAAAAATTCTCCGGCCAGTCAGAGCCTATTAAATTCTAGTAAGAGGCCAGAAAAGCTGGAAAAAAGGCACGGATCGTGATAACTAAAAGGAGAGACGAAAGACGGTTCACTCTCGATTGGACGAAATTACGTCATTAAAACTCTTCTACGAGTAATTAGAGTTCCGTCGTGCAATCATAATCAAGGAAGAAAAATCTCAGACCTCAGATTCAGAATATGGGCGGAAATTCAAGAGAACGTGAAAAGTTTTGGAGCTAGAGTAACCCTTTCTATAAATTTATTCAAGAAAAAATCCTAGAAAAAAAATTCTCTTATAATTTAAACTAACTGTGAAATTGTATCAACTTTTGTGCTCACAGAGGTAGTATAATTAATTAATTAATCAAATGTATTAATATTAGGTCACCTGAATCGTGTCAACACAAAAAGAGTTTATTTTCTTTACATCAGCCTTGATATTTTTATTATTAATATATTAATATGTATATTAATTTAAGAAATTTTAGTCTAAAAATTAATTTTTGATAAATTACAACTAACCATAACTCTCTTATTTTTCAATGAAATACATTAATCATATAGACCAATCAATTACAGTTAATTTTACATCACAGTTAATAATTTTAATTTATAAAATCTATTTTTTAATTCTTTGTTGGTATTAAAACGAATAAATTAAATTTTTTCTTGACACGCTCCTGGGGGAGGATGTTCGACAATATTTACTTCCATCCGAATGAACCAGACGACAGGAATTGTCTGGCGCCGAAAGAAAGTGGAAAGCGAACGTTAAAGCTGCGTAACGACACGTTTCAGACCATCTTAAGAACAATTACGACACTTACGGTGGCGTTAGTACGAACTAAATCGTGAATTAATTGAGCCATTGTCATCTGTAGTTCGCCTCAACGAGCGTCGATTTTCTGCAATTTGTGACGTTCCAGAATTAAATTCTATCCATTAGGTCCTAATGGACCATCAGAAATGAATTCACGATTTTAGTATTTCTTAATTATTTATTTATATTTTTTAAAACTTTTTTTCGGTTTTTTTTAAGTAAATTATAAATCTAAAATTCATTATAAGAGATACTAACAATTTAAAAGATAATATTTCATCCTTTTTTCTCCTAAAATAATCAATATTTGTATAATCCGCCAATAGCGTAGGATGCGAAGTCCCCCAAATGTGAAAATTTATCCGCAACCTCTAAATCTCGAAAAATCTAACAAATTCCTTAACAATCTTTGAAATTGTAATAACTTCCTAAATATTTTGATTATAAGAGAACTCCCTTAATTACTTTTCGTTATCACTAGAACTTCCACTCTAAACGAAATATATTAATATCAAAAGCAGTTAAATCTACTGAAAATACGATTTTCCTCATTTCCGTTGGAGTGAATTTAATTTTTTTTTTTTTCAAGTTCGCAAAGTCGTTTTTTGAGCTTTGGAGATGACGTAGAAGCAATTAAGCGGGCGTTAATCGAGGGAGAGGGATGAGAAGCATTTCAAAACGTAAATTCAATTTTCTTCTTAGAACGAGGTGGGTCTTAAACATACATAATGAATAATTACTCTGTCGCGGTACAGCGAGAACAGTTCTTGTGGCTTGCGAATATGTACTAGCAACAGACAGGGTTCTGTAAATCATTGTGTTGCAAATTATTGTGAAACTTCATTAAATCCTACTGAACATTATTAACACTAAATTTCAATTTAAAATAATCAGTATTAAAAAGAGATCCATTTTTTATTTTAGCTACAGTTTTTAAAAATATTTACTTATCACTTTTTACCATTGACCTCTCATATTTGACCTCTTGTAACTTAATCTTTTTCTTTTGAGTCTAAACACTAGCCAATGACGATTGTTTGACCTCTGATCACAACCTCATCTGACCTTTGACCTATTAACTTTAATCTATTACCTTTGACCTATGATCTTTGACCTCTCACTTGTGAACTTTGACCCATTACCTTTTGAATTTGGTCTTTAACTTTGACCTTTGATCTTTGACCAATAAAATTTTACCTTTGGAATTTGATCTTTGTTCTTTGACCACTAGCCTATGACCTCTGATCCTACACCCTTGACCTTTAACCCATGACCCCCGATTTTTAAACTTCGAAATATTACGGATTCTTATATTTCCTGTAATTAAATCAAATTAATTACTTAAATGATATTAAATGATGTATTAAGGAAGATTTTTAATTACTTCGGATTAAATTTATTACAAGATGAAAGGAATCTAATTTGTAAGTACACAAAGGGAGTAGAAGTCAGATATAATTTTTTTTTTGTGGGTAAATAACAAATGATGCTTTCGTTGCAATAAGGTTTTAATACACAAGGGTCTTAGAATTGAATGAGCGTAATGAAGAAGGCGGAAGTGGAAAGAGAAGAACCGACGAAGGCAAGATCCTGCAGACATGGGTTTTGTTCTTTCCATTTGAGTACAAGCAGAAGAGACGGAAAGAGAAAGAGTTGGGGACATTCCCCTCAAGCAGGAAAAGAGGGATCGGAATTCTCATCTTCCCCTTACTCCTTTGACTTTTTATATTTTTAATTACGTCTAGTCTCTTTTATTTCACTTACCTGACAGTGAGGCCGATTAAAAAAAAAGTATTTTCTGCTTTGAAGTCAGGCACAATTATTGTTATTATAATTATTATTGTTTGAGCTTCAATATAACTTCCACAATATGTTTTAATTTTTTTTTTCAATTTCCTAGTGATTCTTTACAATAATTGTAATAACAATATCAACAATAATAACATTAATAACAGTAACATTAACAATAATGATAATAATAGATCTTTATTAAATTTCCAATTATTTAAAATTACTTGAAACTTGAAATAAGTGTTAAATATTTTTCAAATTGAAAAAGTGAGTAAAAAGAAAATTAGGAGAAAATTGTAGTTGGAGCGACTTATTACGAACTAAAAGCAAAGGTTAATTATGTTCGATCTAGCAAAGAATTAAAACGCTGAACTGGAAGTAATTAGTAATTCCGATCTCCCCTGAAACTTTTTATTTGAAAGACTCAAGAAAAAATGAAAAAAAGATAGTAGCAATAGCGAATCGAGAAAAGTGCACAGTGCTTCAAAGTTTTTAAACAAAACTTTTATTTCCAGGAAACGATAACGTCTATAATCAATATCGAGTATGAGAGATAATTTTTATTCGTTTTTAGTTCTGGAAATAACTTAACGAAGAGAAATTTAATTCATTAGTTGAACAAAGCCAATAAAAAAAATTTGTATCCCTTCAATAATTTTATTGTTTTAATCAATAGAATTATTGTGAGTTTTGAGTGGATAGTAGATTAAAAATTTTTTTATTTCAAGAAATTCAAAAGATTTTAAAGATTGAAAGGGATTTCAAGATAATAATTAATGAGATTAAGCCCGTGTATTACTTATCTGATCCCTACCTTACCGATATTTTTTTATCTGCTACATTACTTCTAAATTCATTGAGATATCAAATTATCTGCTCCCAAAATTAATTAGATTAATTTTTTCTCGATATTTGTTGTGATGGATATATCGTATGTGACAATTAGCTTGTCTTTTACAAAAGTTTCATTGAACCATGTTGAAGCAGTAAAGCCTGTTATGCGTTTCACGAGACTACTTATTAGAGAATGTTGACCTGTTTTAAGTGGAATAGTAATTAAACTAGAAATCAGATTTCATTAGGTGATTGCTCTCTGTTTGAATATACTTCAATCTACCTATTTAAACCAAAAAGTACCTAATTAATTAATCTGAAAACTGAAGCTTAATTTGAATGCAAGGCAAAGTAAACTTCCATTTCCATTATTTAGAAACCCACATTTTCGTAAAAAAATATTTATATTCATACGATGTATTTTGAAACATCCAAAAATGGAATTTCAATTATTTTAATCACTAAATCTTTTATTTTATTATTATTATTATTATTATTATTATTATTATTATTATGTTATTTTTAAATTCGGAAGTATGTAGTCTATTTACTAAAAATTTTGTTTTTCATTCTATTTACTTATTTTGTTTTCTTTATCTGAATTTCTTTGCAATTTTTCGTTAATAAAATGAAAGCAATATCTCTTGAGAATTCTCGGAATTCGTTAAACGACGCTGGAAGGGAAATATGGCAAAATAAGAGAGCGATTCCGTAATTTCGGGATAAAAGGTATGCGGTTCAAAGTTAATTGAGGGGCTTCTTATTTCAAGATATCCAAAAACTGAATACATTATTTCATATAGTTTTCAGAAGTTCCACGAAACAACGTGAGAATCTCCTACACTCGTAATTCAAAATTGCTAAGAAAATTACTGGTCTAAAATCACTATTAATCAGCCAGTTTTTGCCCTTCTTTGAGAAAAAAAGATTTCTTGGAATCAAAGAAATTATGTTTTTTTATATAAGGTCAAAGAAAGAATTATTTTAAATCAGATGAAATTTCTACTAATAAAACTTTTTATACTTTTTTATACTTTTATACTTTTTTTAAAAAAATTTCATAAAATTTCAGAATTGACAGATTTCAGGTATTTTATATAATTTAAGGGATTTAAAAAGATCTCAAGAGATCTTATGAGATTTTAAGAAATTTTAATTCAGAATTTTTTTCATTTGATAACTTTTTCGTGTTTCAGTTAAATCTACGTCTCATCCTCGTCAGTGGGAAAACAAAAGAATTCCTATTTAGTCCAAGCGATTCTGCAGGGGACATAGCGCAACATGTGTTTGAAAACTGGCCCGAAGGTAAATATAAAAAACTTTATTCTACTTTCTGTAAAACCAATTTTCGCTTTTCAGAGTTTTTTTTTCCATTTTCACAAGCTTGAATTTTTTCAGATTTAAATTTTAATTAACTGTACTGCTTTAGTTCGAATTTCAGACTGGTGATGCAATTTTCCCAACTTTGTACTTCAGATAGTAAATCTGTTTTACTTTTTTCACAATTAAAAAGAAAAGTTATTTTAAATGTTTTAATTTTTAGGTCGTGTCAGTTATCCTATTCCTACCTTTACGAGATTTCAACTCAATATCTCATTTTATCTAAACTTGAGTTGTTACAAAAAAAATGTCGTTAAGGTAGAGATTGGCTAAATTGGAAATTCCACTAACTTAAACAAAATTTGAACATATTTTAATATTTTTCTTCAATTTCTGTCTATTATTTTTTTATTTGACCCAACTTTTTTATTTGTAGGCTTGGGCCTTTAGGGTATGTACTTCTTAATAAAAGTTTGGTTTCCCTTCCAAAACTAATTTTTCCCAGATTTAGGGGATTTTGTGAATTTTCTCCCCTTCTGCACATAAGTTACAATGTAGAAAGTTGAAAGAAAAATGATGATGGCGACGTTGTCCAATTCACGAATGAAGGCTTTCGATGACAAATTGAGTGAGATTTATGAGTCGATCGATGCCGCTCTGAATTATTAGATATCGAACGAATCTTCCTTGTCATTACGAGTAAAATAAATTGCTACTATTGTTCGCAACAATCAAACCAAAATTTAATTTATTTAGCTTCATTTTAATTTTTATTCTTATTATTTTTTAACCAATCAAAATTTTACTTTTAAGGTCGTGTTTTAGTTATCAGATTCTTACCTTATCGGCATTTTTTCTGTAATGCTATTTCTACATTTTTTCAGATATCGAGTTGAAAATTTATATAATTAAAGTAAAAGCACTAAAATGCATTTATCTGGTCCTAAATATTTACATTTATAAAAAAATTGTTTTGAAATTTTGTTGTTCTAATAAAAATTTAAAACCAGATAAACGTACCTTAGCGTATTTTCTTAAATTTTAGAAATTTTCAATTTGATATCTCAATAAATTTAGAAATGGTATTGCGGAGAAATAAATCTCGGTAAAGTAGGGATCGCGTAAATAATACATGGCCTTAAGGGCATGTGAGATAATACTATTTAATGTAATAATTGTTTCTTTGAACATATACTAAATTTTTTTTATTATTTTCAGACTGGGCGGAAGAGGCGGTTGCCAAAGCAGAAATTTTGCGGCTAATTTACCAGGGACGTTTTTTGCACAGCAATGTTACGCTCGGTGCACTTGGGCTTCCTTTCGGGAAAACATCGGTGATGCATCTCGTACCACGGGAAAACCTTCCCGAACCTAATTCTCAAGGTAAAACGACGCTTATATCTTACATTTTCCCGGATTATCTTATTAAGGCCATGTAAGACTTACCCGATCCCTACCTTACCGACATTTGTTTCCTTGCAATGCTACTTCTGCATTTATTGATGTATCAAATTAAAGCTAAAGCATTCGGGTACGTTTATCTGGTCCTAAATATCGACATTTATAAAAAAAAAATTTATTTTTACAAAAATTTCAGACCAGATAAACATACCTTAGCATATTTTCTTTAATTTTATAAATTTTCAATTTGACATTTCAATCAATGTACAAGTAAGGTTGCAGAGAAAAAAATGTCGGTAAGATAGGGATCGGGTGTCTTACATGGCTTTAAGGCCATGTATTAGTTATCCGATCTTACCTATTAGTTATCCGATGCTATTTATTACTTCATTAGTTACCTGAGTCCTACTTTAACGGCACTTTTTCCTTTGAAATGTCATTTTTACATTTACATATTAAGATATTGAGTTGAAAATTTCTAAAATTGAAAAAAAGTGGATACTTGTTATTTTCATCCTGCAGGCATTTTACCCACTGGCGAATTTATGCACATTATACCAGAAGAAACTGAAAATGACGACCAATCGTAACCAAAAATCCAATTCTCGAAATCCTACGTGAGTTCCCATTTTTTTCCCATCCCATTCCTTCTCCTTTCAAATAAAAAATAATTCTTGTACTTGCCACACAAAAATTTAATATTTGAAGAAACTTAGTAATAATTTCTTTGAACACCAATTTTTAAACGAAAATTAATTGATTTCGGATTCGCTCAGATTAGAAGTACAGATTGAAAAGTACCGTCGGATTAATTTCGGATTGATTCGAATTGGGGGCCAGGGATTAAAAAGAATCTAAAAGAATAGAAAATTTCAGATTAGATCGGAATGAAACTGTTTATTTATTTCTATCTTTCAGAACAAATTTCAATTCGCTTAACACTCTTAAAAATCACTAAAAATCCCTTGAAATTCCTTAAAATTTAAAAAAATAAAGATCTGAAGTGTTTGGCATCCCGTAAAATCTTTAGACTTGACATTCCTTAAAATCGAGTAAAAGTTCTTGATATTCTTTGAAGTTTTTTAATATTATTTACAATCTCTTAAAATCCTTTATATTTTTTAAGAATCTCTTCGACTTCTTTAAAAGTATTTAAAAAATTTTTAATTTCCCCACATTCACTAAAATCGCTAAAAAAAATAGTTTCTAAATACATAAATTGTAATATTGCAATGAAGCAAATTACGCATTGTCCAGGAATTTTGTGGGCAAAATTCTGTTAAATTTTTCATTTTTATTTATCTATTTACTAATTTTGAACACTCTTTTTTGCAGATCAGAGACAAAAGAGTAAAGGTGGAGGGAGCAGTTGCTGCTCAGCTTCGTGCTGCATACTTTAAAAGTTTAAACTTGGGCTGCCCTCTTTTTATTTGTCCGAGACGTTTCTCTGCGAGCCGGCTCTGCACAGAGGCTGGGCCATGATTTCTAAGGTTTCCTGCTGATGTAAAATCGCTAGTGGCAGAGCTCGCGGATCCCAGCAGAAAGCGATCCCAGTGCCAAGGGAGAAAAAAGGAAAGAGAAGGATCCTGCAAAAATCCGAAATAAAAATTTCCAGGACTCGCCGCAACACCACCAGTTTCTCTGAGCCAAACGAATCTCGTAAATAACTTCGACAAATTTTGCTCTCGTCCAGGAAATACTCAAATTCTACATCCAGGATTCGCTCTCTGAAAAAAATGCTCCGCGACTCGACCACTGCAAAAACTGTCACAGCAGCGTTATTATTATTACGATACAATTATCTAGGTGGAAAATAAGCGGGTGCCTGTTGTGCGAATGTGTGCGCGCGAATTCAAGAGTCTGAGACTAAGTTTATGTTGTGATATGCAGGTAGCGAATATATATTATATACATACTATTATTAAAATTATAAAAAATATATATATATATTATATATATATATGAAAAATGGTATGAGATACACGTTGAGGCGCAGTTAAAGGGTTTGGTTTCAGGTTCTAACTTCAAAATTCGATTTCCTCGTTTTAATCAATAAATATTGTAAATATATTTTTTTAACTCTATGACATTGTTCACTTTTTGAATATAAATATGCGTATAGAGAGAAAAAAATTCATAATTTCAATAGTTTTTTTTTTAAGTGAAAAGACGGAATTTTGGGATTACATTTCGAATTCTTCTTTTGGTGCAAAAAGTACTAAAATTATGTATGTACTTTTTCGCTCTGTGTGTATATTTCTATTTAAACAGTGAACAATTCTACAGAGCGAGAAAATATTTATTTATAATATCTGTTAAGTAAAATGAGGAAATCTAATTTTGAGGGTAGAATTTCGATCCATCGTCCTTAAACTCTCTTAGGCGATGATAGACTTTATTATCGATTTCAACGTACTATTATAGTATTATATGACGCCACTTTGAGAGTTTAGTATTTGTCGGTCGAAGAGCGGAGTACTCAATCTCTGAGTCTGACCGTAGCTAGAAGATGTGTCCGATATATTCCACGTTGCTCCCTTTCCTTACGCCCGTACCATTTTCATATCCTCACTTCCTCCCATCCCTCAATCGGGCCTACAAAAAAATTTATTGCGCTCGGCGGTGCGATTATTCCGAAAATTATCACAGAATTAAGGCCATGTATTTGTTGTAGATCCCTACCTTACTGATAATTTTTCCCTGCAATGCCATTTCTATTTTTATTGATCGAAATTTTACCCTCAAAATTCTATTTCCTCATTTTACTCAAAAAATATTATAAATAGATACTTTTTCGTTCTGTAGTGCTATTCATTTCTTAAATTGAAATATGCATACAGAGCTTAAAAAATACTTAATTTCAGTATTTTTTGCAAAAAACGAAGAATTCGAAATCTATCTTTAAAATTCCGTCTTTTCATTTTATAAAAAAAGTTTTTAAATTATTCGTCTTTTCGCTATGTATGAATATTTCTATTTGAAAAGTGAATAGCACTACAGAGCGAAAAAAATAATTATAATATTTCTTGAGTAAAGTGAGGAAATCGAATTTCAAGTTTAGAGATTGATTTCAATGCCCTTAAGAAACAATAAAAAATTTCGAATTTCGTACTCTCCAGCGCTTCGGCATTATTAAATTATATTAAAACCCGTTACGATGCGTTGTAGCTTATTCTATACTCTCCTATGATAACTGTACTACAAATCTCACCAGTGCATAACAATGTGTATATATTTATATACATATATATCGTTCTTATGTAGTCGTACTTGATCGAAATTAATAATTACGATTTAATTTATTTCTCTCCGACTCGATCGAATCTATTTTTGTCAGTTTTACCCTCATTTTCAACTAGTGATGAAATATTGAATTTAATCCATCTTCAGATCCAAATTTTAACCCAAAATTAGAAATCTTTATTTTACTCAAAAGATATTATAAATAGATATTTTTCCTTCTGTAGCGTTATTTACTTATTAAATAGAAATATGTATACAGAGCGAGAAAATATATATTATAATATTTTTTGAGTAATATGAGAAAATCAAATTTTGAAAGAATTTCGAATTCTTCGTTCAGGGATAAAAATTTAAAAGTAAACAGTTTTTCGCTCTATAGACACATTTCTATTTTGAAAAAGAATTTATTTACAGAGTGAAAAGATGCTTATTACTAATATTTATTGAGTAAAATGAGGAAATTGAATTTTAAAATCGAAATTTGGATCAAAAAAAAATAATCGATATATCAATATTGCGTCACTATTTTTAATAATAAGTCACCAAAGAAAATTCGAACGAACGTGAATGGACTCTCTCCAATTTCTAAATTGAATTAGAAACGCACTTCTTATGTTCAGAAGTTTTTTTATTTTATTTTTCTCTTGGAAAAACTGCCTCTACCTTTTTTCGTTCGTTGCTCAAAGTAATATTAAGGTGTTGATTATAATGTGATTCGTGTAGCGGGACGAAAATTATTGTACATTGCATTTGACTAATATTTTTATTTAGGAGGCAACGGGAAAATGGAAAATACTTTTGAAAATGAAGGTACTTTAAAATCTCACAATTGTGCGCTTAAAATTCGATTTCTTCGATTACTCTCAGCAAATATTTGGAGTTCGATATCTTTTCGCTATGTACACATAATTCTATTTGAACAATGGGTATCTTTACACCATGAAAAGATACTCAATTCTAATATTTCTTGAGAAAAATGAAGAATTGTAATTTTGAGATTTGTATTTTGATCCTAAACCTTAGCGAATTCGAGAGCTCGTAAATTCACAATTAAAATTCATTTTCAGAAGTAAACTATGTGTCCGAAACAATAAATGTCCTTGAAAAGAGAGAAAAAGAGATTCGGATTAAGTTTGCGCGAAAAAGAAAAGGTTTCTTCAATCTCGATATTTAATACAAAATCCTTGTGTCCGAACTAAATATCTTTTTAGTCTCTTATTCTCATACCTAAGGACTAATGAAAAAATTAAACGTTTTATAATAGTATATAAATAAAAAAAAATAATTAAATAAAGAACATAAAGTGTCGTTAAGCGCTCTTGTTAATGAATTAAAGGATAAAACAATTTTATTGAGGATTCTTCGATTCCAAAATAATTACGACCTCGTTAAAACGAGTTTAGCAATATTTTAAAAATCCCTCCCTCTAAAATCGAAGATTTCAAAGGTCATCAAAATTACAAAAAGCTGTAAATAGCCGAGTTTTTCTTTCTTCAAACACAATACAATATTTTTCGTTTCAGAATTTTATTCGAAATTCGGGGGAGGGATTCGTATTCACAAAACTTTATAACGCAGTTATGAAATAAAATCCAACGACCGTAGAGAAACGCTTGTAATTTTAAATAAAAGTCATAAAAGTCGAGTTAAGTTTTAATCAGACTTTTTATCGTTGAATGGCGCGGGGGTCAAATTGTAAAAAGTAATTTACTTGCGTTTCTGTAGCTGGCGTTTTATCCAAATTTATTGAAAGGGAGAGAGAGAGAGAGAGAGAGAGAGAGAGAAAGAGAGGCATAAATCGAAAGTTACATATTTTAAACTAAGACTTTTATAAACAGTAGACGAGATTCGAGCTTTCGGTCGCTTTGCGATTTGAAAATCTTAAAAAAAGATTTCAATTTAAAGTCTTTTTAAAATTTTAAAAGCTTCTGTATTCGGGAGATTTAAAAATTTTTTTAAGGATTCGGAAAATTGGGCGCTTTACGACCGAAAGCGTTTTCAAATTTGAGCGCTTTGTGACCAAATTCGCTTGTACATGATGTAATATTGTCTTCTCTTCTATCAAAAACTGTCTTTTTCTTCGAAGCGAATTTTTTTGTGCGAATCGAGATCGATGGAAAGTCGAGGGAACGACTTAAAATTTTCAAGAAAACGTAGATCGACCGTCCTTAGAATACGAGAAGCGTGAAAAGATGTCCATTTACTGAAAAGAAATTGTAAGCTTCAAAGGAAATGAAATTAGCGAAGAGCGTTTTTTGTGAAACGTGTCCCGAAAAATCGGATTGAAATGAAACTGAACTTTTGTCTTAATTAAAAATTATTTTCAAGTAAGGATTAAATAAGAATATACGTTAGGATATTCGAAAAAAATCAACTTTTGAATAATCATATTCTTATCTCCGTATTTCTAAATTTAATTGGAAATTAAGAATTTTTTTAAACGTTAAAAAATCTAAATTTTCGAATTCAGAGTCTTCATAATTGTAGAATAATTTTTAATTGAAAGCCTCTATAAATTAAAGAACTTTTAAATTAAAGAAACTTTGGTAAGTTTTAAGTTAAAAGCATTCGAAATTAAATAATTACAAGTTAAAGAGACGTTTAATGTTAAATAATTGTGTAGTTATTTGAATAACTTTACATTCAAAATTAATCAATATTGAATGCTTTGAGTTTTAAATTTGCTTTTCTAATTTCGAAGGGTTCGAATTTATTCCAATTTAAAGGCACTCTTTAATTTTGGAGACGTTGAAATTGAAATTATTCAACTCATAACGCTTTGCTTTTGAAATTTTGAATATTTTGATTAAAACTATTGATTCTAAAGAAAAAGAACGAGAGATAAAAACATAATAATTGAAAAGGTGATTTTTTTGGCGAGTCTAATTCTAAATTAAATAATACCACTCGTTAAGACTTTATTTTAATTTCTATTTCTACCTAGTAAAGAAAGGTGTACATTTTACAAATCGATCTCTTCAATTTCAATTGAGAATTTTTTCAAGGGATTTATACATCGACCAAAAATTACCAGTGACTTTTCGACGGATTCCTCGAAATTGATCCAATTTTTAAAAAGGAGGACTTTGATTTCGAGAGTTTTGGATCGAGAGAGCGAAATTCTTCTCTTTTGGGCAAACGAGTTTATTTGGCGAACTTGAGGAAGCGCGGCCCCTAAAGTATCGTAATATCGCATGTGTGTAGCGAAATAATCCTAAATGTATCATGGAATTAAAGCTAATTAACTGTTCGAAGCATAAGGGTAAAGAAACTTGTCCATGACGATGACTAGAATATTGAAACATTGAAGGCAGAGTGTTTGCACGGTTATTCAAATATCGCATCGGTATCCGTGATTTTAAGGCCCCAATCAAAAAACTGTTTTAAAAACAAACAAAAAAGAATCCGAAGCCCAAGCATTTTCCAAATTCGAGTCTTTAAATAAAAATACGCGTGCAGAGCGAAATATTTCATATAATTCTTCGTTTTGTGCAAAAAATACTAAAATTATATATTTTTTCGCTCTATACGCAAATTTCTATAAAATGTGGACATTTCATTTCGAGTTTAGAAGTAGAATCCAACACTTTTAAAAATATTTTTCAATATTCTACAGTATTTTGAAATATTCTCGAATAATGTACTTGAAAAATCCCCTCTAAACTTGTAAATTTTTGGAATATCATTTTGACTAGGACTCGAAATTTGTAATTAAAGTTTGAACTTCGAAAAAAAGAGTAAATAAAGAGAATCAGTTTTTTGTTTAGGCGCCAGGTGGATTTATTCCTTTAGGCAATTGTGTATAGTTAAATGAATTATTCTCCGATCTTTTTTGTCTGATTTTGTCAGTGGGAAGCGAATCTCAAAAATGAAATCCACTCTCGCGACTCATCGGTTTAAGTTGTAGATTTTTTTAATGATTATGTGAATCAAGACCCTCAGGATCAGGAGGCGTCGTTCTCTATTTTATCGCTACTAGGTCCTAGGCACTATAATTCATCTGTAAATAGAACAATATTGATATTTCAGACTAGTGAATGTTCTAGACTTATCCGAGAAAGTCGTTAATTGGAAAATAAGAATGAACTGTAAGTTTGTTATTTTTTTCAGATCGTTGCGTAAGTGAGAAAGACCAAACTTGAAGGCAGGATGGAGCGAAACGAGCGAGGAACTCGAATTTCTATTGAGCAATCTGGAGAACATATTTTTTTGCAGGACAAATTTTGTACGTTCTCTGTCTGACTCACAGCAATATGTGTAATGTAAACTAATAAGATTAATAAGATACCCTTCTTGGTAGATCGAATCCGACTACTACATTCCTAATCTCGCTCGTACGATTCCTTCCTGCAAATTTTGAGGGGTCTACTCGATTTTGCAGATTTATTATTAAGCTTACGTTACGCACCTCATTTGTAAATATTAGATCGTATTTTTGTCTTCGATGTAAAATCAACGAGGATCTTAACTGCAACTAATGGCTTAGTTCTTAGTGTAAGAAATAAAGTTACAAAGCGTAAAGGGAAGAAACGGACAAGTCTCTTTTTTTATTTCTTCCTCCTTTAAGCTGTACAGTCGATTTTACAAAACTAAGTTTACAAGGGATTTAAGAATTTCATGGAATTTGAAAAAATTTCCAATAAATTATAGAGATTTTAAAAGAAATTTCAAACTATCAAAGATTTCAGATTTCAAGACATTTAAAAGATATTTCCACTTATTTAAAACGCATTTCATGGAATTTAACGAAGTTTTAAAAGATTTTAAAAAGTTTTTCAAAGAATTTCAATATTTTTTCAAAGATTTAAAAAAAAGAAGTTAAATACTTTGAAAGTTTTTAAAATTTCGTCCACGATTTTTTGATCTGAGTCATTTGAAAGCATATCATTCTAGTCATTATTTATCATATTTATAAAAAATAAAAAAAGTATTTTTTAGCCTTTTAAAAGCGCGCGAAAAGCAACCAGACCCACGCGCATGCGCAGAAACGCGTGTGTCTCGTATGTTGGGAACACTGCTTCATGATTTTTAGTTTCTGATTGTTGGTAGTCTGGATTCGGCTTTTGGCAAGTTCAGTTTGTGTATGTGCGCAAAATGGCGGACATTGATATAGATTTGTATGCCGACGATCTGGAACAGGATTTTGCCCAGGTAATACTTTAAACCTTAGTTTTCTTTCCCCAAAATATTTTCAACACAGACCCAAGTGTGCTCCAAAAAAGTATTTGACTTTTTCCAGCTCTTAAAAAACGTACTCTTATCAATTCAACTTTTCGGCGTCCTGTGCTCCTATGCTTTCAAGTCACACGTTTTTATCATTTTTCCTATTTTGTTAACAATGGAACCGGTTTCTTCAAAGAAATTAATACTTTTCTTCATTTCTAAATTCAATTTTGAACTCAGTGAGATGTTTTCGTGGTTATAAAGCCTTTTCTCTCATTTTCTTCTCGGCTTCGTTCGAGATATGAAAAAAGGCGGTTTTTAATGTTTTGCACACAAGCATTTATCATGATCCATACAAATCACAAAAACAAGATAAATATTCCTCTGTAAAAATCGGGTTGTGAGATTTAGCAATTTGCGGTAAATATAACGTAAATAGAAAGAAATCAGACAATTTTTGAATTAATTTTCGATAAACAATAGTTTCTGATTTTTATAATTGCAGATTATAAGATTTGGATTTGTATACTTAATTTTGTTTGTTTATTTTTGTATTTATTAAGTCAAGTTTTGTTACTATGCTTTATTAATTTTTCCGATATAAATAATATTTTGACTCCAAAAAATTTTGAAACATTTGAAACTTACAGTATTGTAAAAAATTTTATTCTCTAATAATTTTAATTTTTGTACTCTTAATTAAGGATGAATTCGCTGGCGACGGTGTTGATTTATATGATGATGTTATCGCCGCACCTTCTGACCGAGTGTCAGTCACCGTCAAGAGCGAGCGAGAAGACCGAGAACAAGAGAATAACTCTCCCAGTGAAGAAACAAATGGAAACTCTTCATATCACCAACTCGGAAATAATATTCAACCTAATCAAGTTGGTCGCAGACATCAACTTTATATCGGAAATTTAACTTGGGTAATTATATTTTTAAATTCCTAAATTCTATCATATATTTACTTTCTCTGTTCAAGTTCAAAGTATTTAAAAATAATTAGGCTCTACAGGTATGAAAAAAATAGTCAAGATTGTAAGATAATTATATTTTTTATTTAGTGGACGACTGATCAAGACATAGGGGACGCGGTTCGAGGAATTGGAGTCACAGACTTTGTAGAAGTGAAATTTTTCGAGAACAGAGCCAATGGACAATCAAAAGGATTCTCTGTTGTTTCCCTGGGCTCAGAACAGAGCATGAGAATGTGCATGGATAAGCTTCCAAAGAAGGAAATCCATGGACAGAATCCAGTCGTTACATTCCCTACGAAGCAAGCTTTAAACCAGGTAAATAGCGATAACTTAACTCGGAAGTCGAAGGTATACCAATGGATTTTTAAGAATTTAAACGGATTTTAGAGAAATAGAAAATATTCTAAAGATTCAAAAAATTTCAGAAGCTTTTCAAAGATATCATGAGCGAGTGTATACCAGATTTCAAGACTGATTAGCCCTTCGTTCATTAGTTAATAATAATTCCTTTTTCGTTTGTAGTTTGAGTCTCAGTGCAAAACTCGACCTTCTCCCACGCCCCAGCAAAATCAGAATCAACGTTCCCACAATTCTCACAGAGAACAACCGATGTCGCCTCATCAGCAACATCCTCCGCACCAACCGCATCCACAGCACATGCAACAAAATCATGGTCATCGAGGAATGATGATGGGACCACCACAATATGATGTAAGCTTTCTAATTTATTTAATGTATTTTATTTTTATTTTTTTTATTTGTTAGACAAGTCAGGAAGTCAAGGAAATATTAGGGTAAAGAAAAATTTTTTTATAGGTTTCTAAAGATTTCAAGTATTTCAGTCATTTTAAAGGATTTTAATATATTTGAAAAAATATAAATAAATAAAAACTATACTAACAAAATAAATACTTGTATAAAAACTGTTATACAATAAGAAATATTTCTTAGATTTGCTTAAACTAATTTGAAATTAAATTAAAAAGGGACCGAGACAAGGACAGAGAATTCCGCCGCCTGGAATGGGACCGCAAGGAGGACCTGGGGCTCCTCAACAAGGACCACCTCGGATGCACGGTCCTCCGATGGGTCCAGGTCCAGGTGGTCACCATCCTCTTCCAGGTCATCCTAATCAGGGCCCACCACCTCCTGGGTACCAGCAAGGACCCTGGAATGGACCCAGACCGAACGGTCCACCGGGACCTCCAAGAGGCCCTAATGGACCTGGTGGACCTCCTCAACAAGGAATGCAAGGTCCAGGACCTGGCCAACGGCCCCCTCCTGGCATGGTGAATGATTTTGTAAGTTAGATTTATTACTATGTAACTTTAGATGAGACGGAATGCATTTCAAATCAGGCAGAATCTACACTTGAAAGTTGCAGAATCTCTCTCTTTATTAAAAGTCTAATTTAAAGTTTTTTAATCTTTCTAACAGTACCATGGCGGCCCGCCTGGACCTCCAAATCAGGGACCGCCTCGAGGTCCACCCGGACATCCTGGCCCTCCACCTGGTGAACTCCGAGGAGCTCCGAATCGAGGCCCCGAATGGAATCGTCCACCTGGTTCGTTAATTACTCCCATCACTACATTTTGATTAAAAACTGCTATTTATTTCTCATTTCTTTTCGATCCCTTTTAATCTTATTTCCTCTCGGAGGTCCTTTTATTTTTGAAATTTCTTTTGAACCTATTTTCTATCCTGGAATCATTTATCTTTGTTTGCATTCTTTTCAATTTTTCTTTGCTAGTAGTAAAAGTAAAACGTAATAGTAAAATATTGAAGATGCAATTCAAATCAGGAATGCATCACGGGCCTCAGGGACCATCAGTGTTCCCTCAGCATCCACACATGCAAGGCCCTCTGCAGAGAGGACCTCCGTCAGGTCCTATAGGTGGTGAGCCTCTTCTATGATAATCACTTGAGATCACCCAAATGTATTTAGAGTATATAATCTGAGATTAGGGATAGAGATAGATGATCTTGAAAAAATAATAATAATAATAATAATTGATTTAAAAAAATCGATTCTGAAATTCTCGATTCGATTTAATCGATTAATCGGATAAAAAGGCCGATTTTTTAATTAATCTCCAAAAAATTTTTTTTTTTAATTTTTTTTTTGCACATTTTGCGAATTTAAATCATCAAAATAAAAAAATTTCTATATTATGAGAAAATGGAAATTAAGTTTAAAAATACAAGAAATATGTAAACAAAACCAAAAAAAAAAAGAAAGGAGATCGAATCGAGATCGCCCGTCCTTAACTGGGACCACATCTTTTTCCCGAAAACCTGAATTCCCGAATATGAAACACCTAATTTTATAAGAAAAAATCATCTTTTCACCTTTTTTAATGGCAATAGGTTCTGTCATTATTATTATAAATTCGATGTGGTTAATGAGAAAAGGATGTGGTTCAATGAAAGGGAGAGAGCAAAATATAGTGATGTAGATTGGGTTAAAATATCTCGAGTTAGAAGTTTTATTTAATTAATGAGTAGAATTTGTTTTTAAATTTTTATAAAAGGAATGATAATTTCTTTATTCTTTAGGCATGATGCAAGGACCAGGAGGAATGCCACCAGGTCATGGAATGCCACCTCAAGGACCTCAAGGTCCACCGGGAGGACCAGCGCCCCATGTAAATCCAGCCTTCTTCCAACAGGGTCCTCCCCATCAGGGGCTACCCGGACCTCCTCATGGTCCTCCTCACGGACCACCTCATGTATCTCCTCACGGTCAGCCACATGTAGCACCTCCACCTCATAATTACGGACCACCCGCCCAGGTACTTCTGAACTTTTTTTAAAATTAAATTCTTTAAAAACATTTAAAATATCTTGAAAATCCTTAAATCACTTATAAAGGCTATGTGTTACTTTACCATAAGAACAATTTAGTTTCCCCAACTTTACGTTCGCAAATATAAATATAAGTTATTTTTGATTTTTAAAATATTTTGTGAGATTTTTGTTTCCAAGAATTTTTACTTAGAGATTTTAATGCATTTTAGAGAATTTTAAAGTTCCTTATTGAATTTTAAAGGATTTCACAAGTTTTTTTTATAATTTAGAATAGATTTTAAAGAATTCATGATATTTTGTGGGATTTTAAAAGTTCGTAATGGAATTTTGAACGATTACAGAAATTTTTAAGAGATTTTTAGAAATTTAAAAATATTTGTAAGTTTTTCGTTGAATTTAAATTATTTCAAATGATATTCAGGAATTTTAAGAGAATTAGTGAAAATTTAAGTGATTTTATGGAATATTAACTAATTTGAAGAAATTTCGTAGAATTTTAAGATGTTTCCAAGAGTTTCAAGAAATTTCAAGAAATTTTAGGCGATTTCCAGAGTTGACGTAAATGTGAGAAATTTTTACGAATTTAAAGTGATTTGAAATCAGAGAAATTGAAAAATTGAATCTTGTAGCCACCCTGAATTTGGAACCGAATATTTTAGTTTATATTTTGAAATCTAATTATAAGTATATAATTTAATATTACAGGCTCCCTACGGTGCACCAGGTCCAGATCTCCGTCCTGAAAGTCATACGACTCTTTCAGAACAAGAATTTGAAGAAATAATGGGTCGCAATCGAACGGTTTCATCATCCGCAATCGCCAGAGCAGTTTCAGATGCTGCCGCTGGGGAATATGCGAGCGCCATTGAAACTCTGGTGACTGCGATATCACTTATTAAACAGTCCAAAGTAGCTGGCGATGATCGGTGTAAAATTCTCATCAGTTCCCTTCAAGATACGCTCCGTGGTGTGGAGACCAAAAGTTATGGTTCCACAAGAAGAGGTGAAATTTACATACAAATATGCGGAATATCTAATTTTTTTAAATTCTTTTTTCTTTTAAATAGCAGGCTTCAGTCTTTTCTCTTTTTTCCCCCATTCAGGGTGACTACATGTCACGGAAGTTAAGGAAGAAAATTTATATAATACAAACTAAATCAATAAGACCCTATTAGAAATTGTAACTAGTTTTGTAAAAATTAATCGTTTTTGATTGAAAGGTGAATTATTTTGTTAGAATTAAAAATTTACGTTTTTAGTTGGCAATTAAAATATTTAATCTATTTGAAAAAACAGCTTTACTTAGTTAGCATGCATAAAGTTAATTTTAAATCAAATTTTAATATACTCTATTTTTTAAATTATTTTCAGAACGTTCTAGATCACGAGACCGAGATCGAGATCGGAATCATAGAAGACGTCGCGAACGTTCAAGGACTCGAGATCGAGAGTACAGAGAGCGAAGTCGCGAGAGAGATCGAGATCGGGATAGAGATCGTGAAAGAGACCGATATTATCCTGAAACCTATCCCGCCAGAGAGAGATCGAGAAGCAGGGAGAGGGAACGCGATCGTGAGAGAGAGTACAGAGAACGAAGTAGAGAAGAAAGGTGAATTTACAGCTTTAATTTTATTTTATTTAGGAAAAAATAAATGGGCATTACTTAATATTAAATTTGAGTTATTATATCTATATTGACAACTGATATATTTTTCCAGCTCGTCCCGACAGGTAAATAGAGTCAGAGTTAAAGAAGAACCTACAGAAGTGGCGCCAGTTGCAGCTTCTAAACCATCCAGGTAAAGTATACAAAGAAAGATGTCCATAACCGAAACTTCAAACAAGAATCTAGATTTTTTTCCGGTAAATCGATCGATATAGATTTTATTTTGCGCGATCTAGGGACCATTTTGAGTATCCTGCTGTATCCTAACTACTTTATTTATTTAATTAAATAGATTTAAAATTTCTACGGTTTTAAAAAACTTCCAGTTCTATTTCCTCTATTAGGAATACGTTCTAATACGCATAACTTCGTAAAAATTTTTTTTCACAAATCGCAAAAATACGGGTAGCCTAATTTCTTCCAAAAAAACAATATATTTCGTTCCCAAGAGATTCTGCAACTTCAAGTGTAGATCCTACTTGATTGAAAGTATGAATTCGGTCAAATAAACATTGAAATGAAATTTTTTACAGATATTACGATGAGCGTTACAGAGAACGAGACAGGGAAAGAGAACGCGAAAGAGAAGCAGGAGCCCGAAGACCTGCGGAAAGAGAAAGAGAACCTGAAAGAGAGAGGGAGAGAGAACGTGAACGACGTGATGACAGAGCAGATTCTTCTCATCGAGCAAGGCACTAAACTACTCGATATCTTTATGATAAAGAAGAGTTGTCTTACAGGGAAAAAAGCGGAAATAAGTTGGAAAATAACCGAGAATTTAATGTGCGAAAATGAATTGACACCCTGGATAAATTCTATTTTATTTCTTAGGTAGTTTTTCGCGGCAATTTAAATTCGGGGTGTTACGCGATTCGTGGCGCCCCTCTGATGGATAGAACTGAAAGGTGTCACAGTTGCCAAAAATAATGTTTGAAATGTTTGAAGTATACATTATATGATTATATAATTATAATATAATAATTATAATATATATATATATA
>UCOK01018710.1:0-14640 GCA_900474325.1 Synergus umbraculus | reverse complement strand
ATATATATATATATATATATATATATGTTTAAAATATGACTATTTTCCACAAAAATGTGCTAAATCATTGAAAATATTTTTTTCATCGAGATTTGTATCGAAATGGAAGAACGACTGCACGATGAGTGACTGTGAAACAATTCTCACAGAGAGTGAACCCCAAAAGACCCCTGTGCTTACAAAAAAATCACCTCAGGGAGTACTAAACAATCGAAACTTCCGTTACATCCATTTGTAACATGAGTTATTTCCGTTAAACTCGATTTCGGACATGTGCTGTTCCATTCGAATTCCTCTAGGAACTGCATATACTCTCTAAATCTAAATTAATGAAAAGAAATAGTAATAAAATATAAATAATAAAACAATAGTCACTCACCACAGTTACTAAATTTAATTGAAATTATGTGACGATTTTTAACAATTTAATTAACACTTAACGGCAATTTCGTACGCTCTGAACGACTGTCTGACCAAAAAGTACTTTTTTCACTTGATTTAAAATATTTTAACTAGAATCTAATAGCATTAATACAATAACTTACAACCTGCTTTTGATAAATTAGAGTAGACGAAACTTTTTGACTGTCTGCATAGATATGCGTATACCGGAAACAATCACGAGACCGCACATGTACAAACAAGGATGTTAACTCGCAGCCAATTTTTATTACATTCAACTCTATTATATAGCTAGTTCGATAATTTCCATTTCATCCGCGCAACCGTAAAATCAGTGACCTTAATATTTATATAAAGAAATTTAATGAAATATTAATTTTTTCACTTGATTTTGAAATGCATCCAAATGATAATTTATCATTTCAATGTAAATAATGTTTTACAATTGAAATTTCTTTTAGAATTGTCTTTAATGAAAAAAAAAAAAAAAAATTTCGGTCGGGATTTCTATTTTCATTAAAAATATTTTAATACGATTGGACATTTATGGGATAACGATATACCTATTAGTAATATCTCATTAATAACAAAATTACATTTATAGAATTAAGATATTGATATTTTTAAACATAATTATTGCGAAAGAGAAACTGATCGACCGGTCGACATGCATGGGGTGTGAAAAGCATGTGTGAATAATAATTTTAGTGCAGACTTTGTTGTAGGCACTCGAAAGGGCTGGTGAGCGAGCACCGCTTTCGTGAGAATTTCGCGTTTGGTAGACGAAACGGTCTCATTTCTGAGAATTCATTTTCACCTCTTCACTTTCTGAGCCGTACCTGGCCGCCGACGCGGCGTATTATATGTATGTTAAGCCTCTAGCGTGGACGATTATCTTGTACAAGGAATATTTGTCGCTTTTCGCTAATCGCCTATATATTAATTCCACATCTCAGAAAACTTTCTCAATCTTGAAAATCGTGAGTTAAAAAAGCTACTATTAGGCAGGCTGAAAACACGACAGGCAAAGTCTAACTTGAATGGATTTTCAACAGTTTCAGAATACGACTCGAACTGTGTTGCATGAGTTAAGGTGATGGACACTTCGAAAATATCATACTTTAAACCTCGCAAACACTGTAGATATAATATGATAAAAAAAAAGCCGCATTAAAATATTTTCTTTAGTTTAAAAATACCAACATGATTCATTTTGGAAATATATTTATCGATACCCTGTGATAGGTTAAATGTTTAAACACACACACCAACCCACAGACTGAGATTTTTTAAAAGAAGCAAATCACTGTGACGGTATATAATATATAGGTATCAGACATCGGTCCATTTCTTTCAAGGTTAATTGTAGAAACAAGTACATGCTTTCTCTGAGCAGGCAGTCAAGCGACGTTATTTATGGCGAATCCTCGTATTTTACAGAGTTTACCACGACCCAGCTATGCGTAGCTATGTAAAGCGTTAATGTATTAGCAGGGAAATGCAAATTGAGCGCAAAACCACGGACCGAAACAATGCTTTTAGTCGCAGGGGAGGGTTACGGCGCGTGGCACGTTACTTCGTAAATTAACATTAACCTATTATAAATAAACGGTAACTCAAATTAACGCTAATGCCTTCCTCGCATTAAACCGATATCACCTGGCTATACAATACCTCAGTGAAGCGCTTTAGCCTACTCAATACTAGGTATATAAAAAAGCAAGCCTCCTGTCAAAATCAATATGTGTGTGTATATGTGTGTGTGTGTGTGTGTGCGAAAAAAGGGGTTTAAATCGTGATTCGTTCGGAGGTTTGCACTTGTTGTATAACATGCCAATTTTTTTGGGGCAGACGGGATAAAATGTGCTTTGCTACACATATATATTGAGAATACCAAAACCGCTGTTCTCAGACAAAGTATACCGCGGAGGCTGATTCGCCCCTGTGTTTATCCATGTTCCTAATTTATTCAATGATTTCAATGTGGTGCATTCACTCTATATTGCCACTCTGTGCCCTTCTCCGAACGCAGTTGAGTATTAATAACCAAGTCCTGGCAAAAATACACCGAAAATAATTTATCCTAAAAAGTAACAAATAATTAATTTGCGTTAGCACATTATGTCATATGTGATGTATAATTAAGCCAGTTCGGATAATGTTAAAATTTTAAATCTAATCAAAAAAATCTAATTTTTTATGTTATAGCAATTTATGTTATGGTTATAGCAAAGAAGTATTTCCCTCTGTAGAATTTCTCTTGCAGTCACGTGGCATTCAAAGCATTTTAGACATACTGTTATTCAAGAACAATATAAGACAAAAATCGACGTTTACGTGTCCTGCTATCTTTTTAGCGTTCTTAATATCGCAGCAGACGCGGTTTTCGGGATCTGCATACGATGCACTGAAATATGCACGTTCGTCGACAATTCGATACCGAGAACACTCTGCATCGCCTAAGAACATTGTTACAATGTCTGCTATGAATTCAGATAACGTATCTCGCGTCGCAAATCTTCTCTCTTTCCCATCTGTAGGATATAATGAACCATCACGGTAACATGTCAGATCGTCTTCTCATCGGAATTCGATATCAGACATTGCGCCTTTCAGTTCGTCCTCGCCTCTCCTGACAGTCTGTCGCTTTTTTTCATATCTTTTCCTTTCTAGGATTTTCTTTAATTTCAGAAATATTGCCCATGTACAAAATAATGGTCACAAATGAACTAAAAAAACATACTGATAAGGGTGGATCCGAGTATTCTCACGCCCGCTCAAAACTTCTGTGAGCATACTAAAGAAATTATTTCAACACAATATTGCTTAATGTAAAAGCAGCAGGTATCATAATTTGAAACAACATGAAAAGTCGTTTAAGATATTAAGTGGGAAGAAATTTTCTAGTTTATTGTGTGCATTCTATTTACACATTGGCTTATCATTTCTGAATTTAGACTAGGATGAGATGGTAGAGCAACGTAATTAATAGGAAACACAATGGCTGTAGTCTGGGAGTTGGGTGAGAAGGAGTTGCGAGAGGAAGGGGTTGTTCTGAGAACTAGAGGTGGCCAAGCAAGGAAACGGGGTTGGTAATGTGTTCTGACGGATGTCGTCTCCGAGAGCTGGTAACGTCTCCGAGATATAGTGACTTTTAGGTCACAATAGGGCACTTGAACAGCAAATGTAATAACAACAATGTACCACAATCTCCACAAGGATTGCGGTGTATAATGTCGTCTTCTCAATATTTAAACGATTTAGAACCTTTATTGGTGCCATTTTTTTCACTCCGTTCTCAATTCAAGATGTTTATACATATCTGCAGCAAAGATGATGTTTAGGTTTTTTTTTGTGAGAGCTGCTTGCTGTTTTAGATATTTTTACTATTATTATGCATAATGTCGAGAGAGGGAATCAGATATCATTTTTCTCATACAATTCACTCTTCTTGCCCTCACCAAGTGATAAAATAGGGCATAGTAGGAGATTTAAAAATGGGGATCGACTAAGCATGCACGGCTGAGCATGGATAAATGATTCAGAGTTTTGGAAATATGAAAAGTGGAGTGGTATGGATATAGCAGGATGGAGTAGACTGACTACTGGTCGTGGGTGGGAAGAGTGAGACGATATTCGAGGAGTGAGCGTGAGGAGGTTTAGAGTTAGGCACACGATTTCCTAGAGAGCTCTTCAGGATACGACTCTCTTGAGTAGATATATGGTATGTATGCGTGTCTTCGCAGCTGCGCGGCGCTACGCGGTGTTCAGACTATTTGTACTGAAGTGTGTATGTACCTGCATGTTCAGGTATATACTTTTGCAAAATTTAGAAAGAGGATCTTTGGAAAATATGTTCTTTTAATCAAAGAAGTATTATACCTTTAAGGCCCTCTCGACAAAAAGTGTGTTTACAAAAGTTCAAGAGGTTTATAAATTCAACAAGTTTATATATCATAACTTTAAAATATTTATAACTTCATGAGGTTTACAACTTAAAAATCTGTTTAATTTATTTTACAATAATCAATTTTCTTTGATAGTTTTTGGACTGCGTGTGAAAACACTAGGGCAGATCTAACTTTCGCTAGAAGGAAACTTTTAATTAATAAGGTCAGCGCTATATCAGAGGATGAAAACGCTTCTAATTAGGCAATCGAAAGAGAGTTCGTCGATGAACTTGGCAGCATTCCAATTCGATGCTCTATCAAGTAACCTAATAACGTTTTCGCCAAAGGATGCTCTTTGGCGTTGAGCGCCCTTATATACCTCCTGCTGAGACTCACCGTGGAGGCTTATCAAAGTTAGCCGTTGTGCATAGCAGCACACCACCTATACCTAACGAGTTAGTTCGGTTTTCGGTGCATCCGTTACATATATAGATTCTCAGATCGGATATGTATGTGTGTGTGTTTGTGTTCGTCTGTGAGCATGAGAGGAAGCGATCGGAAATTGGAAACCCTGCTACTACTCGTAGGGAGCGTTTAGTGATACGAGAATTTTAGAAACTTGGAGACACGTTTATAATAAATTTAATGAAATTTACGAGAGTTCCTGTGTAGAGGGAAAATATCGTTCATATATAAGGACCACGAGGCGGGCGTGCCTGCTAGGCCATTATTAACGAATTTTACCAAGAGGAAACAATGTCGCAAAAATTTCGTGCTCCATTTTAGCACCGTGAGGAATTTGATTCTTTGTTAGATCTCATTTATTGCAGACATCACAGATCACATTACCTATTCTCCTTTTTTCACTTATTTTCAATTTGTTCACCTATTTCAACTATTTTCAGAATTTTTCACCTTTTTTTCAATAATTGATAAAGTTAAACCTTATGAATTATACGATAATTTCGAGTGATTTTCAGATTGAAATTTGATGTATAACTGTAAACCGAATATATAATTTCAGATATGTTTAACACTTTAGTAGTTTGTATATTAAGTATTTTATTGCATTTTTGAATTTTTCCAATTTTACCTTCATTATTTCACATAGTAATGAGTGTTTTGCATTCAGTTTTAAATTTAAATTACATAATCGCTGAAGCGTTAAATTTAACATGTATATGTGTAGCATATATACCTATACATATATATATATATATATATATATATATATTTCTTTTAGTGAGATTACGCTAATTGATTAATAATCGTTGATGCGTGATTACAAGCATAGCCCCTTCATTTTGGTTGCAATCCAGCTGACCCGCATCAAGAATGCATAAATATTTGTTGTTTGCGAATTCGGTACAGAAGCAACGCTCAACATGGCAATATAATGGCTATGGCTATTAAAGCGCATGCCGCACAGATCGGGCTCGCGGCTTTGTTCAAACAATTTTCAAATGGGCTGGTACACTTGATCAGACCCAGTGTAAATTTATATCGCGATCAGCATATGAGTACTGAGAGCCACGAAGAGAAGGGGTTGGTGTACTGTAAATATGAATACGCAATTAATAACAGTAGTTTTCCAACATAATATTTTGTTCGCGGTCGGTTTATACCAAGGTCTGTATGAGAAATCGAATTTCAATAATTGGACATGCCAGAAAAAAGGGGATTGAAAAAGGAGAACCTGGTAACCAATTATAACGAAATACAAAACACTTGTTTTTATTTGGTCAGTTATTTTTAACTTTTTTAATTTGGGGAAGTAATTATAGGTAGCGATCCTTTTTTTCTCAATTTTCCTCTGTTAAAGTAATATCAGTTATAGGTTGATGTTACTTTATCAATCAACATAATTATATGACCGATATAATTCCTTTATATTTATTTTATTTTTAAGATTAATTAATTATCGAGAATAACATGAAAAGATTTCTTTGGCTTCGCAATGTGGACAAATTAATTTATGTACGAGAGTGAATGAGCACTTAGCAGAGTATACAAGCTAGGTAGCATCTTGTCGCCTAGTCTATTTGTTAATTCTCGTCTTTAATCTCAGAAAATCCCAAGGCACCATTGCACATTAAATTTGGCGGAAGGGTTGCATCATATATAGAAATAAGGGGAAGATTGTACTTGGCAATGAGGCTAATATGCATGGGCTCGATCCAGCCAAAGTTCAGTGAGATCACATTGTCTTGTATTGTATGTATAATATAATGTCACAATAGTGCTTCCTTAAGTTAAAGGCAACATGTTGGCCGAGCAAAGATAAATTATTATTATCAGGCATTTTTTTTATAGTCAAAGAAGTGCAAAACACAAATATTAATCATGCATGGATCATGGTTGTTGTTTATATAGTAGAAATAAAACATGAGTTTTTAACTTTTTTGATTTGATGAAACTGGAACTGGAAATTGTTTTGGCTTGTAAATATTGAAAACAGAATCGTGCACAGTGAAATATATATACATACAAGCATTGTGTTCACTATTATCTTGATGTATTGGAATCTAAAAATCGACTGTAACAGAGATATGCGGTTTGTGGTCCTTTAATTAAAACAGGCTAAAATATCAATGTTGGGTCATGTTACATGCTGGGAAAATAAATGAGTGGCTTGTATATAAAATCACGAATTAGAGAATTAAAAGTGGACCAGTAGTAGTAAGTGTGGTTGACTTATTATTCCGTGCAGTGTCGATAAAATTAAATATTAAAAGTGGAATATAAATATTATAATCGATATTGACATTCAACAATTAAATGGACTATAGGTATATTGAACACGTGAACGTTTAGATAGAGAGACAATAATTTTCTGCTATTGACAATTTATATTGTATCTCTGAAATTTTCGGTTGGACGAATTTTACGTGGTCACTTCACACAATAGTAAACGTTCACCTGCAACCAATTTCCTCTCACCATAAATCATCAGCTCAACTGACATAGCAGAACAATGTTATCCAAAGTTAGCCTTTCAGCAATTCTCGTTAAAAAATGAAGGTATTAATGAAAATCAGAGTGGTAGCAAATTGCAAACCTTTTTATCTCTTATCAGATTAAGCTCATCAACTAAATTTCATAAATTCTCATTTTTTTTAAAAAAGTAATCTAATATTGAATACCTCGTGAAAAAAATATTCTAGTATTATTATTGAACTTTTACCTGCTATTAAAATGTTAAAACGCATAAAGAATAGAACTGAAAGAAAATAAGAAGTCAGATACTGGTGTTACTTGAAGTCAATGGGTGCGTATACATTGAATTGAATATATGAATATTATAGGGTTTTAATATTATAGGGTCGATCCCAGCATAAATCGTGATTTATTTCTACAATGCAAGAGAGGTTTTGCAAAAGCCATTCAACATGCTGTTGAGCGAATGAGCGTACGTAGGAAGTAAAGTTTGCCGCTTAGACATCGAAGTGGTTGAGTCGCCGTGCCGTACCTGCCTATATAGCACGGTGTTTACTAGTTTTGCACAAATATACAAACGTTGATAATAGTTATAATAATAGCATATATAGTTTTTGCGAGCGTGTATTCCTGTCTGCGTTCACTTTCGTGCATGCCATGCTAGTCTCTGCTGCTTTTCCATCCTTAACCTACATCAACCCCCGCGTCAGTATGGCCTAATCGATAAGGGTGGAGCCTTCATATATGCTCAAGCTAAATTGCAGGCCTATTCTTACGCACAAACTTGCTGCCTCGGGATATAATGATGGTACTTTTTGTCTCAGTACAACTCTGTTGTACAACGCATGTACAACAGAGAAAGGGCGATACAACTGCGACAAAGTATACGATGAACAGCTGGACAGTACTTATCTAATCGCACGCAGGTTACGTGACTATTGTAGCTTGGTGGGGTCCAAAATGACGACGACAAATGGTATTCTTCGCCAATCCTCAGGGGGTAGATACTGATACCATGGTTATAGTGTACTAAATGTTGATGTAAATCGTATCAGTCTTTTGTTGCCAATAAGAGTTTCAGTTATATGGTTTATTTTTAGCATTGTTGTATATTCAGGAAGGTCAATGTTAAACTGCAGTGCTTAAGGGCATGTGATACTTTACCGTAAGAACAAATTAGTTATACCAATTATACATTCATAATAATAAATATTTTTAGTAAATAAGAGTCAATAAACTTTCGACTACACGAGATGAAGGTTTATTGACTCTTATTTGCTAAAAATATCTATTATTATTAATGTATAATTGGTATAACTAATTAGTTCTTATGATAACGTATCACATGCCCTTAATAACTTGTTTCTTGATAAAGTAGAAGAAATAGATCGAGTAAGGTTGCGTGCGCATGACAGAGGGAGGATTTAACATGCAATAGATCTGCATGTTTATATTCGTATACAGTTAACACGTCTGCATGTAGATATATGTATATTTACATAATAAGATTATACTATAACTGCGATTGTGAATCTGTAGTGGGATAGTATGACGCGATCGAGTATCGTACGAGGCGATGACTCAGCTTGCCAACCCCCATGCAACGCTGGGACGAGGGCCCATTATATCAGGTATACTTTTTTTTCGCATTAGAGACAAAGAAAACTTTGACTACACGAATCATTATAATCCATTAGATTGAAACGCAGTGCAGTTTCACTGAAAATCAGGAATAGCAGATAACAAATTTTATCTAATATTAGGAAAAAATCTTAGTGTTCTTGGTTAAGATGGGCCTACTATAATTCAATAGAAAGGCTTACTGCTTTAAGTAGGTACTTATTAGTACACAAGAATCTCATGAGCTCCATGAGTGATATACTTATTATTGTTAGTAGTTCCAACCAACTATTTTTTTCAATGGTATAGCTCTTTCATCTTAATCAAAATGTGCAACTGTTATTAAATCTTAACTAAACCAGGAAGAACCGCCTTAGGAAAACTAGAAGAACCTAGGCTAAAAACAGAAATAAATAGTAGCAGGTACACTGCATGAAGTTCTCTGCGTGTACTTGTGCGCGGATCCGAAATTGGAAGGCTAATGTAAGGGGAGCTGTCTGCAAAGACGCCCTTCTGCTCAATAAAGAGAGCTGACGGGGGGTGCACCCCTTAAACATTGAGATAGGGTGATGTCGATATGAAGGGTACGAAACAGAGAAGAGGGGGTGTGTAATTTCCCCGTGGACGATGGCGTTAGAACGCGTGGTGCGTATAAAGCTTAGGGTCGTTCAACCATCAGTGTTGTCTCGTGTCTCGTACGGCGTGTCGTTTTCGTCCTCGTGAACGTGCTGTATTTGTGATCGTTAGCTTAGGTTTTCTGCTTTCTGCTTCCCACGTCTTTTTCGCAGCATCTAAACATTGCGAAAGTCGAAATCCACTCTTTTGAAATCCAAAGAAATTTTCAGTTTGATTTGGTTGAATTTTCAAAGGTATATCCATTAATTTGGAAGACGTGAAATTAAGAAATTGGAATCAATCATCAAAGTGCAAATCAGTGTTTGCTGGTGCAATAATAATAATAATAATAATAATAATAATAATAATAATAATAATAATAATAATAATAATTGATTTTAAAGCAATATCTTTCGGTTGGATTCTTACATTCTAACATCAGTTTCAATTAAGTGATATGTGTGTGTTATGATATTGTGATCGGCTTTCAGTGTCTTCCTTATTGTTGCAGTGTAGCCATTAGATATTCAAGTATGTTATCCGCCAGGAGAGTGTTCACCGTTTCTAACCTTGGAAATGATTTATATTTATTTTGGTATAAATTGCATGTCGCGTCTTTGACCACACTATAACTTTGATGAACGTAAACTGAAAGCACGTGCGGTCGGTGACACTTCTGAGATCACCTGCGTATCAGAGCAACTGGTGTTTATAAAAGACTTTTAGAGCGACGATCGACCTCTGTGTGGAAAAATTTATTCCCTCTGCTAAATCCGGTTCTTGCAGAAGATCTCACGAATAAAAAAAATTCACTTTAGTCATTTTCATTTTAGCGTATAAGTAATTTTTGCTCAATGTGTTGCACACCATAAAAGGCTAATAAGATTTCTCAATGAAACATAGTAATTATAATAATTTATTGGATTAATAAATAAATAATCTATTATTATAAACATAATAGTTGAATATAAGATTAATTACCTAATTTATTAAAGTCTGCGAGTCAAGGACTTATCCTCCTTAGATTCATTGAGCGAGAAGCACGTGCTGCGAAATATCACCTACTTAATCATTTCAACCGCAACATTTTTAAGGAAAGTAATGTGCTTCAGAAGCGATAAATTTTCGCATGCACAGGATGTCCCAGCGTCTCTTTGCTTGTAAATATTTGCTTGGCTCTGTGTACGCGCCACATTAGCCAGTCGAGCGTCCTTTTTCGCTTTTTCTCTTTCTTCTTCCTTTCCCTTCCTGTTTTCGCTATCAGGAAGATTACGGTATCCTGTATATTTTTTATCGGCTCCTCGGATTAAAACCGGCCCATCTAACGGCAAATAACGCCTTGGTTTTTTGCGCCTGGTGGAGTTAACGAGTTCGTTTGATTCTCGTGCCTCGAGCACGTTTATTCTAGCTTCGCCGCCACGTGGTAGAATAAGCTTTTGTGGTTTACTTCTAAAACGAAAGGGATTGTTCAATACAAATTTTGTCTGCAGCAATCGATCCGGTATAAAAGGATTGCTTTGTTTAGAACTGGACTCTAGTTAAACCGGCTTCTAATTGTTGAATCAGGATTACAAACGAAAGTTAAAGATGTTGATACCAGTTTACACATCGCCAGCAAGCAGCAACAATGGAGATGGCGCCGTTAAACTTTTCGTCGGGCAAATCCCAAGACATTTGGAAGAAGACGCCCTCAGGCCGATGTTCGAGGAGTTTGGAAAGATCTACGAGTTTACTGTTCTCAAGGACAAGTACACCGGGATGCACAAGGGTGAGTTGATTCATCCGATTTATGACCTGCTGAGATGAAAATATGAGGATGATCTATTTGAGAGATACACCGGCTTTTAATCATAGGCCGCGGCCTGTCGCGGAAATCAGCTCTCATTGATTTCTTTGCAAATTCGCGAACAGTCTATTTGTTTTGGTTTGACCATTAAATAGTGGCTTATTGATCTTGGAATAGGGGGGATTAATTGAATTTATTTCGGTTTCAAGACGAAATTCAAGCAGTTTATAGAGTTAGAAAAAATTGTTCTTTCGAAAATCTGTTACGATTCAACTAAAGTAGTACATCTGTCATGATAGGCTTATATAGGTAAGTTAGTGGAATTAGCATCCTTGAGTCAGCGCGATACGAAGCGTAGTTGATGAATGTATCCTTCTCGCTTTGTCAGCGGTAACTTCACGTAACGTTGCGTGCTGAGCAGTGCAGCTTTAACATAAGTATGTAGAAGATAAAAAATTGTAAGCTAAGGGTTGAAAAATAGACGAAAGAAAGTATGATTTAAAATATCAAAGAATAGCTGCACAAGCATAGTAATATATATTATATTTGAAATTTTTTAGCAAAAGGAGTGCAAAAACGATAAATTAATCTTGCACAGAACGCGTGTATCCACAATTGTTACAATATGAAATTCAGAGAATAAGACAGTGATGTCATGGAAAAATAGGTGTAAATAGAAAAAAAAAAAAAATAGAAAAAGGAGAAAGTCTGACAGATGTATAAGTATACAATATACTAGAAAGTCAGAATGTTGAGAAGTGCATGCGCATACTGGATTGAAAGGAGGGACTCCCTTTCCAACTTTAGGAGGGTTGCTTTCGTCGTCGGAGCTTCCGAAGCGCCATACTTGCGCGACTGAGAGATTAATCAGGATTTATTCTTTTGTCCCCGAGGGGGGCTAAGCCGGTGAAACAATAAATTTCGCGGGCATTCACGTCGATCGCCAAAAGTGGTTTAGGAGAGGGAAGCGCGAGCGAGTTGACGATTGACGGCCTTTGTTGGCTGACCGAAAGCCTGCGGGCCGATACAATGGAACACGTTCACTGACGTTTCGGCCTGTTTCCGCAGCGAAAACTACTTACCCCTTTGCAGCAATTGCTACATTGCAGTCGACTCTACTCATTATCCGATAGCTCTCAAGATGCAACATACTATATGTGTGTTATTTTAAGTTCCTAAACAGTAGGTATCAATTGAGAAGATATGTATATATTGTATATATAATTCAGAAAGAGATCGAGTTACGCACGGTTGTTACTATAACCAGTAACTTCAATGTTGGTGGTCCTATAACGTATACCACGCCAATTTATTAGAGTGAAACTTAATAATTTTTTATCGCATTTTTGACAGAGTTTACTTTTCAATATGATTTAAGTGAAACTACTGATTTCTAGATGGTTAGAGATTTTTAGATGAAACCGCATTTGGAAAAGATGGTGCGGCAATGAAATCTTGTCTTTCGATGGGATGCTTTTATTTAATTTGAAATAAAAATGGCCGCAGTACGCTAGCTATGCCATGTAGTGTCTGGCATTGGCGGAATAGGGGAAATGCAGATATTTTACAATAAATATCCGGCCGATAAGCTGCACACGATCCTGGCGCACCAGGGGCGAAAGCACATTTTTATTTTGTAGGCATGTGAAATTTATGGTTGACGAATGGCCGTTCGAGTTTTTGCCGGGAAATAGCTCGTTAATCTTTCGAATTATTCTCGCTTCCAACTTCGCCGTGCTTGCACTGACCCCGCGAGTCAACAATATTTTGCTGTTTCCACGAGAAACTGTCGCAGATGCGAATCCGTTACGTTCTGTTCAACGATAAATGATTTATCAGTGTATTTTTTTTAATTCGCCACTGACGCACGTTTAAGGGTTTTCACAATAGTTTCAAGTTTAGAACTGCAAAATTGTATGTGTTTTCAAAATATCTAATATTATTCTTTGATCAATTTTGTAGCTAACAGAATTTTTGTTATATCAATGCCTAAATCATTAAATTGAAAATAAATAATAAATAATATGAAATAAATAATATGCTGCTGGGCGTAGTCGCACTTCATTAAAAATGTACATTTGAAAGCCACAAGGAGGATCCATTGAATGCGGGTGTCCCTTTTGCTCTCGTGACTGGGAAGATGAAATTTTTTCTTCCAACTCGAGTCGACGAGCGTGAAAGTTTTTCGTTTTCCGTTCAGGACAACTAGGTGATGCTGCACAAGAGACGATTCTGCAAGCGACATGGCAGTCTTGTAGTTTCGAAACAGCCCTCCAATTTTAATGAGAACCCGTCTATTCCCCCGATTCTGTCTCCGTGTTACGCTCGCCTTTGTGTAATTATATTTTGATTTCTCGAGTAGCAAGCCTCGTTTCTTGCGATGGTGAAGGCTTGTTGTGAATGCTAATACATCCCTCTTGGCCCCTATAAACCTCTCCATCCCTTATCTCACTGTTACCCTCTCATTCGTAGAACCAATGATTCGCTTCGTAGCATTTTGCCTCTTTCTTCTCTCTTTGTCCTGTTCTTTCTGTGATTCTCATACTGACTTGCGTTCCAATACCAATACAAAATTGCCGTGAGCGGCTCGTTTACATTATTTCCACTTCCTCTTGCTGAGAAATTACTACTACCGGAAAAGCGGTATCGTCATAATTATATACGAGGCAGTTACCGTAAGTAAAACTTTTTTCAAGTATGGGATAGATCTTATTCGATGGTGCGTGAGGATATTGCAGTAAGAAAAAAGAATTGATCCAACCAACCAAGTTTTATGGAGATTAATTTGTTTTTAATTGAAGCCATTCTTTCTCTATACGTCTGATATTCAGGATGAAATTTACACTTTATATTATTGCTTACTAAAAATAACTTAACTGAGAGTTGGCCCAATAATGGCCAATACCAGCACTATTGGCATGCTACCAAACGATTAGTGAAACAGCGCTTATACTAATATAAAATTAGTAATCTAGTTCCTTTTGTAATGCCGGCGTGGTACCGCGCCAATACACTAGTATTGCTTGCTAATCATAGTTAATATGTTTTATATAATTATTAAAAGGTTTCTTTCATGTCAGAGATTTCACAAGATTTCAAAACATATGAACTGATTTATTAAAAAATTTGAAGGAATTTAAAAAGTTTTCAAAATATTTCAAGAGATTTTAATGAACTCTAAGGGATTATGAAATATTTTAAACGATTTTAAGCCATCTTATAGAGTGCCTGTAATTCAATATGAATATACTTGTATAATAATCAATAATCGAAATTAATTTAATTTTAATTGGTTCAATTGAAATAACCAAATTATACAAGAAATGTTATTCATTTCAGATATAGTTTTAGAGAGATCTCTATATATATATATATATATATATATATATA